>JALPQI010011937.1:0-36167 GCA_025490895.1 Thaumatotibia leucotreta
GTCTTGCCCCAAGCACCACACGGGCGAAATGTTTTCTTACCAATTACTCTGGCCACCGGCTGTCTACACTGCGTAAGCGCATAGCACGCGCGCCGGAAACCAAGTAACACCTCAACCAAGAGAAATACGTTAATAATAATTCAGCCACAAATTAACTACAATTACACATCATCAGCCTATGATAGTCCACTGATGGACGTAGGCCTCTCCTATTAACTATGCGTATTGACGCATTAGGAGGTAAATGCCCATAATCGCCACGCTGGGCAAGCGCATTGGCGATCGCAGTAATGTGTCTGCTAGAATGACGCTGCTGCCCATCATCAATCTTTATTAAAAAATGGTCAGTGACACTTCAATCCCTTAGTCGACTTTTACGACACCCGCAGGAGGAGTTGGGGTGGTGACAAATGTATTCTTACTGCCGTCACCACACGGCTTGTAACTACAATGATAGCAACTGAAAAACACTAAATATTAAATAATAATTATTGTATTGTATTGTATTGTATCCTGGCCAATTTTTTTTTTCGCAACTCGACATCAAACGTGCCTATTTTGCGTGGTCCCAACGCTGGCCCAGTACTTGTTGGGGACTTCACATACACCCTTGAATTTCTTCGCAGGTGTATGCAGGTTTCCTCGCGATGTTTTCCTTCACCGTAAAGCACTTGTGAATATCAAATGATATTTCGTACATAAGTTTTTTTGAAAAACTCATTGAAAATGAAAAGTTAGGGAAAATATTTTTAAAATTTCTATGAAAATTTAAACCGAAAAATACCTCGAGCAAGAGAAATACGTGTAGTTAAGTAAAGACCACATCAGTAGCAAACACGTTTGATGGAAAGCGGTCATCCTAACATATAGATGCCTGTAACCCCAGGCATGTCATATGTGCGTTGCCGATCCATTAAAATCTTGTACACTCCTTTTTGAAGAACCTCACACTGTATAGGTAGTCCTTTGAGAAAACTTCGGCAGCTCATTCCATAGACTTACCGTCCGCGGGAGGAAATTCCTTTGAAACCACACGGTGCGCGACCATTTAGGATGAAGACACATATCAGGATGTGTACGCGTCTAATAAAATTGAACAACGACGTGATAAAAAAAAAACAAGTGACCGATGGTTCCAATTTCTGACTGATATTTTAGCCATCTAGATTTTTGCATACTAGGCAACGGATAAAAAGCTGCATATCTCGCGTTATATGAATGGTGCCGCAACAGTTGCGCAAGAGAATCTTGCCCAACCAGTCCGTAGACGCTATGATATAACTACTGGCGAATTATACACGCGTTAATACTAAAACCGCGTGGTGACGGCAGAAACAACACTTCAACTCTTCCCGTAGGTGTCTTACTACGAACAAATAAAACATGGAAGCCGCACGCCTTACTAAATTGCCTTTCAATACGATGCTGAATTTTAGTTGACAAGTGTCACCCGCTGCATCAAGGTAATGAGTTTCAATATCAATCTATAAAAACTAACCGCCGTTTAAAAATAGTTGTTATTGGTCCATCAAAGTTTTGATTGACTATATTCTATAAACATATGTCAAAGATGTTGCGCTGAAATATGTGCGGTGTTAAGAAAAGCCTAGGTCCTGGCCATCTTGGGACAATTGAACGATTGGTTTTGGGGGCATTTTTGAGCTGGCGTTAGACGTCCATGTAATAAATAATAATAATAAGCATTTATTTCAAGTAACTTTACAGACTCATAAATGGTTAGTATGTAGGTACTTATAGCTATGTTAATATCTAAAATGATAGACAGTATCACAAAATTCGGCCATGTTTCTAGAAGCACTTAAGCAGTGCTTAGACATAATAAGTACTTCTAGAAACATGCATACCATCACAATGTCTCAAATATGGAGAATTGAACCTATCAGCTATACAGGATGGGGTTGGGGCTAGCTATATATGGTCGCAGGTGCACTAAAAAGTGGACTAAGGGATTGAAGCGTCACTGACCATTCATTTATTGTTGTTAAGCAACAGCGTCAATATAGTGGACAGTGAATACACTACTGCGATCGCCGATCAACAATTTATTTATTTACTATTCATATCAGTTAAACAACATTACAGTTATAAACTAAGGCACTGTGAACTACAATAATACAAAAACACACATATTAAACCAACTTAAGACTAGTTTGATTTAGGCGACGTCACGACGTGGCCCCGTTGCGTCGTTTGATCCGGCGTACGATGATCATGAACAAATGGCCATTCTTTAATCGACTCCATGGCAGAAGTAGGGGTGATGATAAAAGTATTTCAACTGTAAAATTGTATATTATAAGTATATTGACCGTCTGGTGACGGCAGTAACAATACATTTGTCACCACCCCAACTCCTCCTGCAGGTGTCGTAAGAGTTGACTAAGGGATTGAAGTGTCACTAACCATTATTTGATAAAAGATTGACGATGGGCAGCAACATCATCATAGGGGACACATTACTGCGATCGCCAATCCGCTTGCCCAGCGTGGCGATTATGGGCATTTACCTCCTAATGCGTCTTATACGCATAGTTAATAGGAGAGGCCTACGTGCAGCAGTGGACTGTGATAGGCTGATGACGATGGTCATATCAGTTATATGACGAATTCGGCTTACAAGAACTGTCAGGACTTAGCGAGCTACGGGATCAAAAGTGTCAAAAATAACACGACGCGCCCCCTGCCAAACTCAAAATGTAGGTATAGTACTGCCGGCCTTCACTGCGCTCTCCACGCGTTCACATAACCCAAGGTATCGTTCAGCTACATATGCTATTATCTTATTCACACATTCGACGCTGCGGTCGTCAACGAGCTCGACGTCGAGACAGCCTTGTCTAAAATCCTAGCTGTTTTATTTGACATTAGGAATCGAGGTTGTAAGCGAGTTTGTGGGCGAGTTCGTCGCTGCTTTTCGTTAGAGAATACGAAGTTCGTACATTAAACGTCAAACTCTCGACGCAGTGTAGTTCCAGCTCACGCCGCATTCGTCGCCGAGCACTAGTGTCGTTTAAAGTACATTAGTGAATACCATTTTTAGGCTCGACGCTGCTGTAGCGCTGACACAGCGCTGACAGTAAGGCGGTTTCCTTAGTTAATAACACTGCAGATAATTGAGGGTTCGGATTCGGATAACCCAAGGTTCGGATAACCGAGTTTCCGCGGTAATGTTGATTGACAACATTGTCTGTTTGCCGAAGTACCGATGTCACAACTTGCCGGAAAACGACATCCTTCGGCCAACGGCTGTCTTTTCTTGTAAAAGGTCGACATGTTATGTACAAGGTGCTTGAACTTACGTGCTTACAATACAGTATTAGGCACTGGTGCCACCAAAAGCGTTAGCGATTGATAGCTATCGGTTATAAAACGAACAAATGATGAGCGATCCCGTGCAACAAAAAGAGACAAGGCTATATTATTTTGTAGTTCATCCCTAAAATAGTAAAACTATAGGTATTAGATGAATGAGTAGCTACAAAATATCGCATCCCGTTTCTTTACACGGGAGAATTTATTTTTTAGGGTTCCGTAGCCAAAATGGCAAAAAACTTATAGATTCGATATGTCCTGCCCGTCTGTCCGTCTGTCACAGTAGATACTCGGAAACTATAAATGCTACAGTAATGACATTTTGCGAGGATATGTGTTGTATGAGCCGGTAAATAATTATGATACTGTATTGTAAAAAAACCGACCAAGTGCGAGTCGGACTCGCGCGCGAAGGGTTCCGTACCATTATCAATTTATTATTAAAAAAATATAGTTAAATCTACCTACCTCAAAAACTATAGGAGATAATTTAATCAAACCAAAAATCGTTGATAGAGTTTATTAATGTGCATAACATATATTTTTTTTAGAATTTTATATCGCGTAGTTTAAAAAATAGAGGGGGGGGGACACATTTTTAGACTTTGAGAGCTGATACCTCGAAAACGATTTCATATGGGAGTAACTAAACTGAGAAATCTCAATTTACATACTTATTTTCGTGACATTAAAAGGTACACTTTTTCTGCAAATGGCCCGGTTACAAACTTGTTTATTCATTAAGACAACGATGAAAACGCTGTACCTACTCTTTGTCCTTTGATCTTCGTACCAGCCAAGTTCAAAGACAGTATCACTAAGATAATTGATATCGCATGCAATCGATGACTCAGTACAAGGACATTGAACAATAGGAATGATTAAATTGATTAGCTGCAAATACAATGGCGACGTCATTCGCGAAAAAAATGTCTCATCCATCTTATAGCTTGAGCTTTGATTTCTTGAAGAGAATGAGGAAAGGTAGACATGCTTAAGTTGGTGGTTGGAAGTACGATGGTGAAGGTTTTGTGATAAACATGTGTTTCTTTTGTTCGTGTGTCTTTGTTTGTGGATCTGGTGATGATATTTCATCTTGGGATCAATCCCTTTCCAAGATTCTTCTCCTAAATCGTGGCTTCATGTCGTAAGGATGTAACCCTTTCCTGTCACTGCTCTGCAGGCTGTTCGATTTTCAGCCATTGGCTGCCAGGAGTGAAGTGTGGGTAATATTTTGCACCACATCCGTCCGTCTACTGAGCGCACTCCTAGTTCTTCGTCCATCGACACTCCCAGTAATGATACGCCTATCTATTTTATTCCTACCACATCTGGCTTCCCACCGCGAAAATCGAAATACGTAAATTTCGAGGATTTTTCTCTGCTACTCCAACGAAGGCGGCATTAGAGTGAGAGAGACAAATCCTCGAAATTTGCGGATTTTGAAGGTAGGGCTGAAGGTGGATTTATTTAGACCAAATGAGCGAATGCTCATTCTATCCCCCACTCTACGAAATTATCCACCTTGATTGTGTGGCTGAAGAATTTGAGGACTCTTTGGATGCAGATGTCAGATAGCCTTATAAATTATTATTTGGGTCATTGTCAGTCCGAAAAACAAAAGTTGTCCACTCGGTGGTCAAAAGTTAACAGCTTTTATAAATCTATGTTACGATTTGATTGCATAGGGCTATAGACCGGGGAACCTAGTTGTACCGTCAATTGTTTTATCCCAAAATTAGTGCACAATTCCTTAACTTTAGGTTGGTCCACCGAAAAGACGATAACTTAAATCTGACAATGACCCAGTGTTATTGTTAGCAAGATTATACGAGTAAATATCATAATTTAAAAGCTGAAACAAAATTTTCCCTAAGACATACTGGGAATACTTATATGGACAAAACGACTTAGTGAGGTAAATTGTTTAGTTTGTGTTCACTTTTTTAAATAATTATTGTTTTTTGTTTCAGGTAATCAGAGGATAATAGGACTGAAGGTAAAAGTGTTCACACGCGTTAAATGCAGTAGGTAGATAGATACTAATAAATAATGTCTAAGCATTAGATATTATTTTTACATACCTATAAAGCGAAGAAATCTGGATAAGGTACAATTAAAAAATAGTGTCAATTAGAAGATTTATACTTTTTAGCTGGCCCACCAGCTTGGCAGTAGAAAGAGGCGGCAATTTTTTTTATGGCCAGCTAACTCTTAACTCGTATTTTTTTTTATTTACCGCCTTTTCTACAGACAAACTGGCTGGTAAGAGAATAAGTTATACAGTCGCAATAAAATATATCATATAGCGAACGGAGCTCTTAAAAATATCTGTACACGCCTGTATCGTTATGGCAATAAAGATGTGTTCAGATATTTTTGAACGCCCCGGACGCTACGATATATCTGATGGCAGCTGTATACAGGCTGTAATCGTTAAGTGTTGCCAGGCCATAATTCCGTAAATATGGCAGATACCAGAATACTTCTAACTGATATCGAAAGTAAGTTACCCAACGAGTAAAATTACACTAAAACTTTTTTGAAATAAAATCAGAAATATCTCAAATATTAACCTCAAACCCTTCCATACATTTAGTACGTAACCGTTCATTCAAAGAGTAGTTTAATACGAATATTTTTTTTATTTAAGAATAAATGTTAGATTAATTATTTCATAAATGGTAGTATTATTATTTTATTACAATGTATTCGTACAAATAACGAATCTCTAACAGTTTTATCTGTTATGACACCCGACATTTTTTAAGGCTAGTCGTCATACTAAATGAATGGGAGCGTTTTAAATCTATTTAGAAAAAGTTTTTAATGCAATTTTACTTATTGGGTAACGCACTTTCGATTTCAGTTGGAAGTTTTCTGATATCTGTTATATTTACGGAAATATGGCCTGGCCACATTTAACGATTACACCCTGTATACAAACAAACAATATACCACAATAAAGTCGAACATTGCGTTCCGATTAAGGCGGAAATAATAATTTTAGCGTGGATATACAATTATGCGTATTTCGTGTATATACTAACACATTATTGGAATAGATATTGTCTGTAATAGATAGCAGACCTCTATTTTAATGGCATTGGAGTTCATATTAAGATATTTTTTAGCACTGTCGTCGATTCTATACATCCGATACGATTATTAGTGAATTGCGGGTACAAGGTAATTTCAGTGTCATTTTTCACATTGCACGCAGAACCGATGGCCGTTAGGGTGAAAGGTTCTCGAGTGGCAGCCACGTGCCGGAAAGCGCACAAGGTGGACTGATGACCTGGAGCGGTCATTGTGACAATCTTTGGGGGAGTCCTATGTTAAGCAGTCTTTCGGCTGATACGATGACGATGACGAATTTCATAGTATTTCATAGTTATTTATTCAATTAACAATGTACATTGTATCTGAACATTACATACATGTACTTTTTTATAAATTACAATTATGAAGCATATTATTTAGTAATTAATTAATACAATTACAATAATATTTTAATATGTCAAGAAAATATGTATAATTATAGTTCGTGAAATATAAATTGGCAACTTTCTATCTACATTATAGTAAAAATAAACATTCAATTTATATTTCTCGAACTATAATATAATTATATATTTGATACACTAGTACACGAATTTACACCATGTCAAAACAATAATACACAAGCAAATTACCTAACCTATACCTGCCTAACCACAGAATTAGATTTGGATAGAAGAAACAAGTTCATTCATTTGTATGGCGGCCGAGCGTGTCAGATTTTGTACTGAAGTTGTTACTTGCCTATGATTTTAAATATGTCAGGCCCTTGAGTATTCATATTCTTTTGTGTTGTTGCAATTAATATTACTTAAGGAGGCATTATTAATGTTTTTGTACACTTCAACTTACAAAATTTGACGCCCGAAAGCTGCAAGCTGCGATTAAAGACGGACAACTCAGTGAATTTCACTGAGTTAATTTGACACGCTAAGTAGATACGTTTGCTTGATCTATGGTATATAAGACATCTGTGTACCTAACCATTGATCTTTACCATCATGGAAAAACTCATGATGTTCCATACGACCTATTTATCGAAACGGAACATCGCAATTCGATTATAATCGTAACGCATTATGTCTGTTTCATCACTCTTACCAAAGAGGAAGACTATCCTTCGGCACCGGATCTGATAATTCCAGGCAATTACAGCAAAATCGTTCGGTTGCGACATGTGCACGGAAGGCGTTACAAAATGTTCCGATTTGGCTCTGCTTGACCTAATAAAAGCCTTTCCTTGGAATCGATTTCACGATTTCTTACTCTGCCTGAAAACAGCCAGTTTGCAGTATTTTATATGAAAATGTACACCTTAGGCCTAACCAAGATTCTGCAATCGTTATGCGATAGATAAGCGATAAGTAATAAATGTATGAGGATGACTGATTGGAAAGAAAAGACACGTGACCATTTCGACATATTATTATGGTCACGTGACTAATCGCTATATACGATTGCACGATATAAACAAAAATAGATATTTTTTCCTATTTTGTTGTTCTATTTTAAAACCTCATAATTTTGTAAATGGGTGAATCAACTTTTTTCTGTCTGTTATTGCCATGGTTGCGGTCGCCTGAGTCACGCTGGTTTTATGCAAAATTATGCTACTTAAATTATGCAAACATGTATACTAGTACGCATGTCTGTAGGCGGCCCATTAAGGAAAGGGCTTAATAACACCAGAAAAATGTATGTTTGCATAGTTTAAATAGCATAATTTTGCATAAAACCAGCGTGACTCAGGCGACCGTAACCATGGTAATAACAGACAGAAAAAAGTTGTTTCACCCAAATCATCACATCAGTTTACAAAAACTGGTCAATTAGTTTCAAGTTTTCATTCATAAAGTGGTACTTTTCTATCAATCAATGTTACAATTATTGCAATTAAGTCTAAATTGGAGTAACGAAGATTAAGATTTTCGACTTACATGGTTAATTGGTTATCCATCTAGATTCGAAAGTATACTCTTGGCTCGACTCAGTCGTTTTTTGTCAAGTTATTAAATTCGTCCCTTTCTGCTTTCGTCACCCTTTCTTGATTTTCCATTTTCGTGTGAAGCCTATTTCATATTTGGTAAACTTTGTGCTTTGCCATTTTCTTTTTGTGGCTGATTCGTTATTTCGTCTCGTTCCTAAATTTGTCCGATTCTGCTTTCGTCACCCATTCTTTATTCGTCACGATCGTCGATGGTCTTTCTCATCTTCGGTCAAATTTGTTGTTTGTCTTTATCTTAATCCGTCTCGTTCTTAACTCGTCATAATTTTCTTTTGTCATGTTCGCTGTTAAATCTATGTTTTTCGTATATTTTCATAGTCTTAAGTCGGTACCAACTTAGAATATGACCAAATACGAAACGACAAAAAACGATTGAGTCGAAATAAGAAAAAGGTCAACAACTTATTATGGTCAAAGACGACAATGACTGGAGACTGACGAAAGCAGAATCGGACAAATTTAGGAACGTGACGAAAAACGAATGAGTCGACCCAAGAGTATACTGAATTTAAGAACTTGACAAAAAACGACTGAGTCCAGCCAAGAGTATACCGATTCGAAGTAGTTTTCAGTGTCGGAACAATTCAGCATTATAGCATTGAATTGACTTCACATACATTAGGTACAGACGTGGGAACCACAGGAACTTGAACAAAAGTATTTGGCAACTTCTCTCACTATTGTCCAAAATAAAGGTTAGCTCGTGCTCTATCGGGAGCAGAGATCTGAGTTAATTACTTAAAAGCTTAGTATATGCGAATAATTATTTAAACACACAATCACCAAAATATATTACAGGGTGAACGATATGAAGTGTTACTAAGTACACTGATCTACCGAGATCTTCTAAATCCGCAAATTTCGGGGAATTGTCTTTGTCACTCCAGCGAAGGCGTCATTAAGAGTGACAGAGATAAATGCTCAGTAAATGGGTACACTTATATAGTATTTTTTGTATTTAATAGAAGACTAGTAGGAAATTCGATTACACGTACGTACACAAGAACATTATATAATGAATGTACACCCACAGGTCATATATAATTTAACCAATTTACATACAATGCCGGAGATATGTGCAATCGCTCATTACTAAGTATTGCTAAGCAAATAAGTGTCGAATGCCACGAGCACATACTATACTCATTTGCGAACTTTCAATTTTATAAAAGTGCCATTAGAAGTAAAATAACAACGAATTAAAATTAAGTTATTAGGTAGTTTTGTATATATTACTTTTTTTAATGGAGGTAGATATATCAAATTACCCGTAGACCACAAACGCTGTAAACTGTATCAGTCCAATGCTGGACATAGGCCCCTCGTAATTAATACCTATGCGTGATATGAGTCAGTTTTCATAGTTTTAAATATTAAACTACTAAAGAAAGTATAGTCGGCAATAAAAGATATCGAAAATGTAATTTACAGACAATACTCGTATATTATAAACATTACACTATGTAGTAAGGTCCGACTGAGACCCGTGTCTTAGTCTCAGCCGAGACCGAGAATAAATTTGAATCTCGGCCGAGACCGAGTATCGGTAAAAAGAATAAAAAAATTATAAATTACCTACATAAAAAAACAAAACTATGAAAACGGATAAACTCGCGTATATTAACTAATTTTAACTTCATTCCAACGTTTCGAACACTTTACAGGGTTTGTCAGTCATCCGCAGACCACGAACCCTGTAAAGTGTTAGAAACGTCGGAATGAATTTTAATTAGTTAATACTCGTATACGCCACCACCCCCTACACACCCTGCACCAACACCCTGCGCATCCTTATTGAACAATGTGTCGAATGGCAGTCGGAGCTGTTCATGGCCTTTGTGGACTTCGAAAAAGCTTTCGACACTGTGAAGTGGAGCGCGCTGTGGTCCAGCCTTAGTCGCAGGGGCATACCCGAGTGCATAATCCGCATCATTCGTTCTCTGTACGAAGGGAGTACATGCAGAGTGATGCATGACAAGGAAATGGGAGCGCCTATAAGCATAACGGCCGGTGTGAAGCAAGGATGCTTACTATCTGCCACTGCTGTTTGTGATCCTTCTCGATGACGTCATGAGGAAAGTGATCGTAACACCAAGAGGCATCAACTGGGCTACGAAGGTACTAGAAGACCTTGACCTACGCTGATGACATCGTGCTGATTTCGCCATCTCTAGCCCATCTTAAAACTAAACTTGAAAGCCTTCAAGGGGAAGCTGAAGTTATGGGCCTACGAATCAACCCACGGAAAACAGTTGACATACGTGTGAAGTCTGATTACATGGAACCTTTGTGGCTCATGAACGACCGCCTGGAATCAGTCTCCATGTTCGTGTATCTCGGAAGTACAATAACCTGTCGGGGAGGTACGGACGAAGACGTCGAGAGTAGGATTAAGAAGGCAAAAGCTGCGTTTGCTCAACTAAAACTAGTCTGGGATTCAAATGTGCTTACTCGCCGCATTAAAATCTCCCTTTTCGAATCCATCGTCAAGTCAGTGCTGCTTTTCGGCTGTGAAACGTGGAGAGTGACTAAAGGACTGACACACAAGCTACAAGTGTTTGTCAATAAGTCCCTTCGTTCGATCCTCCGCATATTCTGGCCAAAAACGATAAGGAACGAGGATTTGTGGAACTTTTGCCGTCAGATTCCAATCCCCCAAGAAGTAGCGCAGCGGAAGTGGAGATGGATCGGGCATACTCTTCGAAGAGGAGCAACAAACCTCGCTAGTATCGCCTTTGAGTGGAGGCCTCAAGGTGGAAAACGAGCTCGTGGTCGCCCTGTACACACATGGAAAAGAAGCGTGGAGAGCGAATTGCGAGCCGTAGATCTGACCTGGAGCGAAGCCAAGAAGGTTGCTCAAGACAGGAAAGCGTGGAAAGATCTTGTGGAGGCCCTGTGCACCTCCGGGGTGCCTAAGGAATTACAACAACAACAATATACGCGAGTTTATCCGTTTTCATAGTTTTATTTCATGTGTAATCCTCGCGGTAACCGAAGAAAATATTATACATAAAAGTCATATATATAGTAAGTCAAACGTAACACTAAAATGGGTAACATTTATAGACATTTTTTATATTTTTAATCGATAGCATGCTCGGGCTCCCAGTAGGATGTCGGTTACTTTCTATATAGTTTGTGGCACTGGTAACAAGCCATTTGTTATAAATAGGTGTTTTTTGCAAAGAAATTGTTGCGAGCGTGCTGATGCAAATCGACCTTTAAGGTGCATTCAGACCAAACGAGCATTCGCTATTCTATACCTCAGTACCCCACTCTACGAAATCAACGAATCAGGTAGAGTAGGGGTCAGAATAGCGAATGTTCGTTAGGTCTGAAGTCTGAATGGATCTTATTGTTTACCTCTTTCAAAACATGTAGGTACCTACTTTTATTATATTTTCTGGGTTTGTCTTTGAAGTGCATTAAAGAGTTATTGTATTGTACTTTTTGAATGAAACTTTTTTCTTCAATCCGGTAATTGGCGCCGTATCGCTACTGAAGTACTCGTAAAGCCTAACAGTTATAATTATACTAATCATAATCGCACTGACGGAACTATACGAACTAGACCAATGGCGGCGGATTCGGAACGTGTCCGTTGGAGCGCGACGCACGCGCAAGTACCCGCGCGATTCTAAAACGTCGTATACGCCTTTTCACATAAAGTAAAGTAAAGGATACGTTAGGGATTTACTCAATACTTATGGTCACAGATGTCATATATACCATAGATCAAGCAAACGTATCTACTTAGCGTGTCAAATGAACTCAGTGAAATCTACTGAGTTGTCCGTTTTTAATCGCGGCTTGCAGCTTTCGGGCGTCAAATTTTGTTTCAACTTACAAATATGAATAGTGAACAAAAACATTAATAATGTCTCCTTAAGTTATATTAATTGCAACAACACAAAAAAATATGAATACTCAAGCCTGAGACATATTTAAAATCATAGGCAAGTAACAACTTCAGTACAAAATCTGACACGCTCGGCCGCCATACAAATTAATGAACTTGTTTCTTCTATCCAAATCTAATTCTGTGCTTATGGCACTCTATCGCACTCGAATGATATATTGGAGTGAGCAACTGAGCACTATGGCCCGATATATGGTATGTACGAGTATCGAGTAAAACCTAAAGGTGGATTTCGATTATTATGGAAAAAGAACTCGTACACATTTGATAACAGATTTTGAAGAAAATTTTTAAAAAGTACTCCTAGATACAATTACATAGATAATTATAATATAACATTACACAGACAACATAGGTTATGTTGTCTGTGTAACATTATAACTAAGCATTCCACTATGTAAAGCAATATTTTGTAGCATTGCCAGCACTGTTAGCGGTCCGTTCATCATCATCATCAGCCTATGATAGTCCACTGCTGGACGTAGGCCTCTCCTATTAACTATGCGTACTCGTATAGACGCATTAGGGGGTAAATGCCCATAATCGCCACGCTGGGCAAGCGGATTGGCGGTCGCAGTAATGTGTCCACTATGATGACGCTGCTGCCCATCATCAATCTTTATCAAATAATGGTCAGTGACACTTCAATCCCTTAGTCGACTCTTACGACACCCGCAGCAGGAGTTGGGGTGGTGACAAATGTATTCTTACTGCCGTCACCACACGGCAAAGCGGTCCGTTAGTGGAGCCTATTTCAAAGACATAGGGTTCACTGACGGTTAGCTGAGGGTGTTGTTGTTTATTTGTTTACGTTGCGTTTAGTTGTAGTTTAATATGCAGGTAGATGAGGGTATGGGTACTCATCACACACTTATTTTTGTTATTCTAGAGCGTATTATTCGCCAACAAACTGTCCCCAGTTTGGCGAAAGAAATTGTGTACCCTACCAGGCTACCTTTTAAGCTTTCTTTTGTGATAAATAAATTTAAAAAAAAGACCAAACGAGCGAATGACCATTCTATCCTGCACTCTACAGGTGCATTCAGACCAGACGAGCATTCGCTATTCTAACCTACTCTACGAAATTCGATCGTTACATAAAACGTGATTCGTTGATTTCGGAGAGTGGGGGATAGAATAGCGAATGCTCGTTTGGTCTGAATGCACCTGCAGACGGCAAAGTAAACACTTTCTCTGAAACCCAAGAACTAGGCGTCATCAGTGACGTTAATAGCCCGACATAATAATTATAATTAGCCAAAATCGCATGCAAAACGCAACAGCTTACGTAACTCGAAACTGTCATGAGACTTTATGTCCCTCTCGCTTGCACGACGCAACATGCGAGTACGAGGAGGATGGATGAAAGTAAATTACGCAAATTTTTACATTAATGGTAAACACAGTTTTCAGCACACTTGCTGTTTATGTGCGCCATTGCTTGCATTCATCGCTGGAGTAATAGAAAAGTGAAATTCCCTAAGGAATTTTCTAAAAAATGTATTTCTCTTAAAACAATTTTTTTTGATAGCATATGTGATGAAAAACATTGTACGGTCGGTAAGCGGAATACTGGCTCGAGTCACTAAAGCTCACACCGCGGCGTCGGGCTTCTAACACTCACGTTCGTAATACCGTACTTACCTCCCTAGATGCACAATGTACTATTATCAGGGGCAACAGCGTCATCAGTGGATAGATACATTACTGCGATCGCCAACCCGCTTGCCCAGATTGGCGATTATGGGCATTTGCCTCCTAATTACATACTCATAGTTAATAGACCGACGTCCAGCCGACTGAGATAGGATGATGATGTATGAAATGTGATACCGTAAGATGGGGCTATTTGAGACCCAAGGGGATACCTATTTGGACGGATTTTTATTTTATTGTAGTTTTAAAAAATTGTCCAAATTTGGATTTTTTTATATTTTTTGTACTCAGAATCGCGAGCTCTTTCGATCCTCGTTCGCAGAAAAAAGTGTCCCGAAAATTCCATACATTTTTTTATCTTCCACTGAGTTACGGTTGAAGAAAGTGTATTTGTAATATTTTTTGGGACATTTTTTTATTTCTATCAGGGTCGAAAAAGCTCGTGATTCTGAGTAGAAAAAATGTAAAATGTCTAAATTTGGAAAATTTTAAAAAACGACAATAAAATCAAAATCCGCCCATTCAGTAACATAGAAAGTAAAGGTGTTAGACCGAAAAAAATGTTCCTATCGCAATATTTGGAACACATAATATATTATACATGGACCACGTATTTTCGTAATAATCCAATGCTAAAAAGAAACGACACCAAAACGTGGTCCTTCACCATCGGCCTCATCTCTAAACTCTGAGTCGCTCAACGAGCTATGGAGAGGGCTATGCTCGGAGTTTCTCTGCGTGATCGAATCAGAAATGAGGAGATCCGTAGGTGAACCGAACTAAAGTTACTGACATAGTTAGCCCTCCGGTTTAGCGAGGTGAAGTGGCAATGGGCAGGCCACATTGCACGCAGAGCAGATGGTCGATGGGGTCGAAAAGTGCTCGAGTGGAGACCACGGCTAGGCAAACGCAGCGTAGGACGTCCACCCACAAGATGGACAGACGACCTTATGAAGGTCGCCGGGACACGCTGGATGCAGGTCGCATCTAACCGGTACATGTGGAGGTTCAGAGTGCCTATGTTCAGCAGTGGACGTCTTATGGCTGAGATGATGATGAAAAATAAATCGGGCTTACGAGTAAATGCGGTTTTGTCCTCCCTTAGTACCAAATAGCCCCGTGGATCCCATGTAACGGTACTAATAAACCACTCTGAAAACTATAAATCTTCCTACAAAGGAATGGTGGTAGGACCTCGTGCGGGGTCCGCCCGGATAGCTACCATCGTCTTACCCGTTAACCTGCCGCTAAATAGCAGTGTTTGCACTGCTGTTTCGGTTTGGGGGTAAGATAGCCGGTGTAATAAAACTGGAATATGTAGATAGAGACAATCCATCTAAGTCTTCAAAATATTTAGTTAACAAATAATTTGATTTGTACTTTCGCAATATGTTCAATAGATGGCAGCACCAGTTCTCTCTAGCTATTCTAGAAAACTGTAAAGTATTCTAATAGGAGGTGCAGGCATGTATTGCTTGCCCTCAGAGAATGGTCAAAGGAGCCTAGCCTTGTAAGGGATTGCATATACCCGAGAAATTTGACCGGTGGTTGCTAAGACCGAGTGGCCGAGGGGTACAGGCATCAGCCGCGAAAGCTGAGTACGTGGGTTCGATCCCCACCTCGGACATAGGTGATCTTGGTCGTTTTTCTTTGGTATATGACATCTAATATTTATAATTTATATAGTATTAAGTAGTGTGACTACTGGAGAAAAATTAAAAGTACAAATCAAAATATTTAGTTAATAAATAATTTGATTTGTACTTTCGCAATATGTTCAACAATGGATTTCTTCTCAGGACAGAGGTGTAAGGATAGAACCAACGTAGATTATTTATTTTGTTTCTTGTCTTCATTTTGAAAATACTTGTAATGAATAAGTAACTTAATTTGCAAATTTAGTATCTACAGTGGAGTTTAAAATTGCATGGACAGTTTATGAATTCATTCATTCATAAAATGTCCATGCAATTCTGAACGCCACCGTACGTCCATCCTTAAAATTTATTGTCTATGGTTTAGTATATTTTCTTTGAAGGTAGTGTTATAGGTACTTATCTTTTTAATTTTGATGCAGGTAGATCTATTAAATTTCCTCCATTGTCAGTCACCCGCAGACCACGAACCCTGTAAAGTGTGAAACTTCGGGATGAAGTTAAATTTAATTAATATACACAAGTTTATCCGTTTTCATAGTTTTATTTCATGAGGTGATCATTGCAGTAAACGAAGAAAATATTGTACATATATAAATCTCACACTGTTTCGATCTATAGTACTTAGCGGCGACTAGTATAAATCCAAGATTACCTCGATTTAAAACCGGCACATAAACTCTGAGAGGCATAAACAACTTAATTGCCTTAAATTGTGATGTATTTAAGACTATTTTCCTTTGGCACAGCTATGAGAACTGGCCAGTCAACATTCATATCGAGTTTCAGGTTTGCAATCGTTTTAAAACTAATTTCAAGGTTATTACAAGATTATCGAATCGTGTTACTCACGTAATTTAAGTCGATAATTGCTCGTCATTTTTCAACCCATTAAGAGGGCCCTCATCCGGAGGAGCACCCTCAAAGCCCGTCGTATACTCTTATGTCACATGACATGATGATGATAACTCTCACATTAGTTATAATTTTTTTATTTTTTTTTATTTAAAAGGTACATAAAACAGACAGTAATCCATTTGACCAAAAAATACATACAATTAGACACTTACAGCCAGATTACAGTCCAAAAGAATACGTACACAACATGGCTATGATATTAGTTATAATTTAGAAAACATATACACTTATATATATTATGCTTATATGCACATATATGCATTACATAGAGATATCTACATATAGGTATATACATACAAACAAAAACAAAGACTACAATATTATTTTTAGTTACTTAAAAACAAAATTAAAGTTAGTTACAATTATTATTTGTTGCCAAATACACATTTCTCTTAAATTCAGAAATTCTGGAAACATAATATTTCTCTTAAATTCAGAAATTCTGGAAACATAATATACAAGGTGGAATTCAACGAGGGACCTTTACGGAAATTGGAGATAGTTGAGGGTATACTGAGCAACTTTTACTATGGGACCAACCCCGAAATCGTATAAAAAAAAACTTATCCATACAAAAAGGTACGGCATGTATACACACAATGTATGAAAGTCATTTTTTTTTACGTTTTCGGGGTTGGTCCCATAGTAAAAGTTGCTCAGTATAGCCTTAACTATCTCCCATTTCCGTAAAGGTCCCTCGTCGAATTCCACCTTGTATATCGAGATCATTACAGACACGAACTAATTCATTGAACTCCTGACACATGCTAACGATAGGATTGTAATATGAAATGTTATTTCGATATACAGCCAAAGAAAAAATATTGGGAATTCAACTCTTCCCGTGGATGACGTAAAAGGCGACAAAGGGATTGATGATGGGCAGCAGCGTCATCATAGTGGACACATTACTGCGATTGCTAATGCTAACCCGCTTGCCCAGCGTCGCGATTATCGGCATTTACCTCCTAATACGGGAAGAGTTGGGGAGGTGACAAAAGTATACTTACTGCCGTCACCACACGGCCCACTTTAACTACCGTCGATTCGAGTATCTTCGCCTAGGATACCTATATCTTCGCCTAGCGTGAAAAGTTGAAGTTTCACGCCTTATTTTCAAGGGAAATGGTCAGCTAGCGAAGTACATGGTTTTCATCACAGATGTCATATATAACCATGGATATAGAATATGGATATGGATTTGACAACGTAATAATAATAGCAAGAACGAAAGGGATGGTCTTATGAAACTTTTTACTAGTGGAAGTGAAAAGGAACGATAATCGTCCGTCCTTATCACTGTGCCACTATTTTTTGTGTGTGTGGCACTTAGATGCTAAATCTACGTGCCAGACAAATGCGTTGAATACGTCACTATACGTAGTATTTTCTTAGTAGTCTGTGACTATGTCTATCCCTCTTAGTGGCACACTATGTGCGGCCCCTCGTATAATAACATAGATCAAGCAAACCTATCTACTTAGCGTGTCAAATGAACTCGGTAAAATCCACTGAGTTGTCCGTCTTTAATCGCAGCTTGCAGCTTTCGGGCGTCAAATTTTGTAAGTTGAAGTGAACGAAAACATTAATAATGCCTCCTTAAGTAATGTTAATTGCAACAACACAAAAAAATATGAATACTCAAGGGCCGGAGACATATTTAAAATCATAGGCAAGTATACACACAAGCACAGTACAACTTCAGTACAAAATCAGACACGCTCGGCCGCCATACAAATGAATGAACTCGTTTCTTCTATCCAAATCTAATTCTGTGGTTTTCATACTTGCTGTTAGTAATTTTCTGTGCTGGGTACCCTAAAATTAAAACTTTTTACACTAGGCGAAGATACGTGTTCTAGGCGAAAAGAAGAGACTTGACGGTATCTTTACCTTACCTTACGTAAAATATGTCTGTCATATTAGATCGTGCGTAGAGAAATGTTAACGCGTTAGACAAATAGAGTCGATGAACCCTGATACAACCAGTTTATGCATTAGGGTGGATCGATTTTTTTATTTTTGGAATTTCATAAAATAATCTTTATAGATCGATACTTCGTGGCTAGAGAAACAAAAAATATTATGATCATTTTTGTATTTACTTTTATTTTGTACTTCGTTTATAGGCCCAAAAATCGACTCTATTTTTAAGGTTTTTTTAAGAAAAGTCAGTAGTTCGTGGATATTTTCGGTTTTATTTTTATGTAGAAACAAAATAACATTATTTGTCATAAATTTAGAATTTGTACAATTTAATTATATGAAAATTATAACCAGTATCGGCAAAAACTGGTTTTCAACTTTGAGGCTCTTGGGGCAGTACTTGCCAAATGAATATCAGAAAAAGGTATATTGTTAAAGAATGTACTTTTTACGACTATCATTCTATTGGCCGGCGGTTCCAAAAATCCGAAAAAAAAATTTTTTTTCATACTTCAATGTATGGACCAAAAATTTTTTTCAGGATTTTCTGAAAGGGCCGCGTATAGGAATAACCTGTCTAAAAAGTAACATCTTCAACAATATATCTTTTTCCGATAATCATTCGGGAAGTACTGCCCCAAGAGCCTCAAAGTTGAAAATTATTTTTTGGAGATACTGCGAACAATTTTCATATAATTAAATCACACAAACCTTAAATTTATGGAAAACAATCTTATTTTGTTTATCCATAAAATCAAAACAGAAAATATCCTTGCTCATCCGAGTTTTCTTAAAAAAACCTTAAAAATAAGGCCGATCTTCAGGCTTCTATATGGGGTCCATAATGATAAAATATCCAAAAATGGTCATAACATTTTTTGTTTTTCTAGCCGCATAGTATCGATTCGTAAAGATTATTTTATGATTACCCGAAAATAAAAAAATCGATCCACCCTATTATGCATACTTTATTATAGGTGTGCCTAGGTAAAATAGTGTGTGCCAATTTAAAGATTATTCCAAAGGCATAAGCGTTAATTTAAGAATAACATTGACTTCTAGTCTCTGTGCTAAAATATGTTCATTTTAAAAGATATGAATAAAGAAGATATAGGTAGTTCCACGAGAGTTGAGGTCACGCACACAATAACATGTCATGTAAACACAAGAGGAAATTTTAAATTAGTGTTCTTTTTTCGTACTGACAGCAAATCTAAAGCAACTGTAAGATTGGCCAAAAAGTTTGTTTAACGGATTTGCTTCAATATTTTGACGCAAGTCACGTTAAGTCATTCATTCATTCACTTTTTTTTTTGCAATTAGTAAATGTGTCTGTTATCATTCACCTCAACTCTAATGAAACTACCTATATGAGATGGGTCGGTCATTTTACAATCATGTAAAAGATTGAATTGAATTCTTCTATACACGGTGCCCATGAGGAAGGGGAAAAAAATCAACAGCGGATTTCTGACCAAATTTGAAGTAAAAAATGTCATATGAAGTTTTCTGGATTCAGTCTATTTTAAGAGAAAATTAGATTTTTTCTTAAAACCGTTTTAGACCGTTACGCTATGATAAACGCATTTTAGGAAACGATTTTGTCACCATGTTGTCTTAGTCTTGTCACACTTAATTGACAGATATCTAATGAACAAAAATATCTTTAGTTACCTAGCAAATGTAAAAAAAAAAACTTTAAAGTGCATTTTTTTCGATAGTTTGATTAAAAATACCTTTTTTTGTGTATTAAGGCATCCGAAACAAAAAACTAAAAAAAAAAATTTTTTTTGCAGATTTGACCAAAACTGATTTAACATTTTTTGCTTCTTTTAGTCTTAGGAATATGCTGTTAGAATTTTTCCCTTTCCTCGTGGGAAGCGTTCCAGTGTTTAGTACATTGTGTGTTAAGGGCGGTAAATAAGAAATTGTGAACTTCACACGAGTTCATAATTCTTGTACCGCCCGTGGCACACACGAATGTTTTTCATCACACCAATGAAGCAAAAAAAGTAAATAAAACAATATATATTCACAAAACTACTCTAAAATGGTCTAAATCATTTGTCAAAATCAGGAATGACTTAAACTCGAACACGTAAGTGACAAAGCACCGGGTGAGTTATGCTGCCCTGGTATTTCAATTTATTATTTTTATAACAGAAATTACTACTCTGACGTAATGTTGTATGAAAATCCATGATTGCCCATGGGCGTAATGACGCACCTACGGCGGGCATCATCTGCGCGCATTGGCGCACTTACCGAACAGGTGTGATGAAATTTTTTTAACGCGCGTACCACGAAAAGTCACACGTTTACTATTAAGCTGAGAGTGTTCAGATAATTATGAGCGCCTCGCCCGCTTAGCTACTTGTGCTTATCGCTTTCTCGTTTCTATGTCGCAACTTTATGCCGATTAGTGCGTTTCTTGTCTCCGTTGTGACATCTGGCAATCTTTATTACTAATGGATTTCGCACCAACGGTGCAGCATTGGTAAAAAATGGTATAATTTAGAAAAAAAAATGTCTAAATTATCGTGACACCAAATCTGCGTCCTACGTTTGCCATTTAAATATTTATCCTTCAGTCATGGTTGTTTTCTATCGGAGTTGGCCAAAAAGTAATCTGATTACAACTGTAGATTACAAAGTAATCGGATCATCATCATTTGGGTGAATCAACTTTTTTCTCAAGTAGTCCAATTAGGTAGGTCCAACTTCGAGAAAGAGGTCAACCGCCGAATCCAACTCGGTTGGGCAGCGTTCGGGAAACTACGCGATGTCTTTTCGTCCGACATACCTCAGTGCCTTAAGACGAAAGTCTACAATCAATGTGTGTTACCAGTGATGACTTCGGCGCCGAAACGTGGTCCTTCACCATCGGCCTCATCTCTAAACTCAGAGTCGCTCAAAGAGCTATGGAGAGGGCTATGCTCGGAGTTTATTTGCGTGATCGAATCAGAAATGAGGAGATCCGTAGGCGAACTAAAGTTACTGACATAGCACTCCGGATTAGTAAGCTGAAGTGGCGATGGGCAGGCCACATTGCACGCAGAGCAGATGGTCGATGGGGTCGAAAAGTGCTCGAGTGGAGATCACGGCTAAGCAAACGCAGCGTATTAGGACGTCCACCCACAAGATGGACAGACGACCTTATGGAGGTCGCCGGGACACGCTGGATGCAGGTCGCGTCTAACCGGTACATGTGGAAGTCCAGAGGGGAGGCCTATGTCCAGCAGTGGACGTCTTATGGCTGAGATGATGATGATGATGAACTTTTTTCTGTCTGTTTTTATACAACAGTATATTACTATAGAGGACGGGAAACAACGGTGGCCAACGATTAAATAGTGGTCCATCCTACTGGATCAGAAACTGAATAATTTAATTTTTTACTCACACCAGGAGAACGCGATGTCATCGAGGAAAGGTCAATTAAAATTGATAGAAAAGTGACAGTGACATTGATTATATCTGTAAAACCCCGAAAAAAAACGGAAAGAAACGAAATTTTATACATTCCTGAAAAGAAGATTTCATTTTTCCGACATTTTCAACGCTAGTCGAGGTCCAAAGGGGAGGCTTGTTGTCCAGCAGTG
The DNA here is from genome assembly GCA_025490895.1 of Thaumatotibia leucotreta. NCBI lineage: Eukaryota > Metazoa > Arthropoda > Insecta > Lepidoptera > Tortricidae > Thaumatotibia > Thaumatotibia leucotreta. The sequence continues at coordinate 22,075 of JALPQI010011937.1, forward strand.
GAGGTTGTATTGCTGAAATGATGATAATGATCACGACGACGAGCGATTCTCGGTCGCCCAGGTACGAGTACTATGCCATTACCATTAAGGTGCATTCAGACGAAACGAGCATTCGCTAATCTATCCCGGGACTCTACGAAATCAACGAATGACGTTTTGTGTCTCGATCGAATTTCGTAGAGTGGAGGGATAGAATAGCAAATGCTCGCTTGGTCCGAATGCACCTTAACTCATTAATTGTCAAGGATTACGGACAGAACACTACAATGTATTCGGCGTAATATTGCTACAGAAACCGCAAAGATGGGTTCTGGTCTAATTCGACCAGCCTAAGCCATTAAATGTTATTGCCTAAACCGACCTTGTCGTTCTATTATCGTGGTCTTTGAATAATCATTTGGACGCAATTGTAGTACCTGTTTAAATTATAAGCGATTACGTGTACGTATTGTGATTATTGATAGTATCTGGGATATGCATACGCACTATGTATATCCTACAGGCTCCACAGTTCAGTTTGTGGTTTAATTTGATATTAAATTGGATTCCATTTATCCTTTAAACGTTTTAACGGAACGACGATATTTCCCGCTACCGAGCGAGTCTACCAACCAATGTTGGTTCCATACTGAAAGTTCATCGTAATGGTTGGTAGACTCGGTCGGTAGCGGGAAAGATCGTCGTTCCGTTCCACCCTGTATAAATCTATTAACACACACAGATAAAATATTATACGTCTATGGTGGGTGAGAGACGTGTTCAGTCGCACAATTTTTTTTTATTGTATCAATAGCGTTTTTTTTTTAATTTATTGCTTGACCATGAATACAAGTCCTTCAGTCGGAATAGGGTTAAAGGGGTTGCTAGCTTGCCAGTAGTTTTAATTTATGTTACCAACCGTGACCTCACTAATGGCTCCAATGGAAGAGCAGCGCTGGGCTGTGTCTATAGCCCAGCAAAATGCTGAATTGGAGTCCATTTTGTGGCACTTAGTTAATTAGGTACATTTATGTTTTAATGTGTCCATTTTGTGTCAAGAATACATGTTTTTTCTTTCTTTCTTTTCTATGAGTAAATTCTGTTATCCTAAAAATGGACGTTGGGCCTTACGAGGCTATTAGCAATTGACCTCGCATCAACTTTTAATTACTTTTTCAACAATATTTTTTTCCTATTCTCAACAATTTCAATGTCACATAACCAGTTCAAAAATATTATAAAATCACATTCGACTGACGTCTTCGCCGACCTTATGCAAATTAGTAGAAATAGGATCGATTAGTGTTGCCACACGGAGGTCAAAATGGTCGTTAACACGGACGCAGTCGCCATCATAAATATTGTAGCGTCCGGAGAGTTCCAAAATATCTGGACACGTCTTCATTGCTATAACCTGCGACCATATAAAACATGGACGTCTAACGCCAACTCAAAAATTGCCCCAAAAACAATTCAATTGTGCCAAGATGGGCAGGACATAGCGCTTTCCTTAACACCGCGCATATTTCGGCGAAACATCTTTGCCAAATTTTATAGAATATAGCCTTTGACGGACCAATCACAACTATTTTTACATGGCGGTTTAACTTTTATAGGCTGATATTGAAATTCATTACCGTGATGCATTGAAGAGGTGGTGACACTTGTCAACTAAAATTCAGAACAGTTTTTTGATTTCAGTAGTACGGCGTGCGGCTTACATGTTTTATTTGTTCGTAGGCTATAACAATAGAGGCCGTAGTAAACTAGAAACGCCTAAGGCCGTAAGGCCAAACTACGACAGTGGCGGGCGTAGCACGTGTGCGTGTTTGTGGCGTGCTCGTTGTAGCCTATGATGGCATACCGCTATGATATTAGATGGCATACCGCTTGCGTGGCGTGGACGTGCGCGTGACGCGCACGCGGTGTGTCAATTACTATTACATTGCCGACGCTACAACCCGCACGCCACGCACACGCCCTCGGTGTGGCTCAGCCTTTATAGTTTCGCCATGTCCGTATATCTAGCTTCCTCGCTCAGTCACCGGTACTATTAAAAATACTGAGATTTTTTTTTTTCATTTGACCTTTGACATCACAAATAACCTTATCGGTATTGAGATAACTTGCTAAAACGAAACATTGAAATCGATTTCATATGCTTTCATCTCCTTTCACTATTTTCGTAAGACAACTAAAAACGTCCAATCATTGTGGGCGGGTCGTCATATCGCTTTTTATTATTATTTTTTTTATGTGACGAAGGTAGACTAAGCTCTCAGCCCACCTGATGGAAAGCGGGAACTGGACATAGTGACCAAAAAATCGCCAATACGCTGCCTACCCTGAGGACTTAGATGGATTGCCTCTATGCCAGTAATTACACCGGCTATCTTACCCCCAAACCGAAGCACAGCAGTGCAAACACTGCTATTTAGCGGCAGGTTAACAGGTAAGACGGTGGTAGCTATCCGGGCGGACCCTGCATGAAGGGCACCATTCATGGCACGATAAATGGCTTCGATTGATTGGATGAAAATCGTGGCGATCGATCGCTTTAAAATTGCCAAACAAACACGAAGCAATTGATCGTTACGATCGCGCCATACACGAAGCAATAGATCGCTACGAATGCTACGATCTATCATTTACTCGTTGGAAACGGTACAATAAAGTCGCTGGACCCAATTAAATATGGATAACGATCTCCTTTTTTTACCTATGTGGCGTTATAATATTTGATCCAGCTTCGACTAAAGAAAAAGAAAAAAAACCTAAAAAAGTGAGGGTTAAAAAATGGCTTCTAAAACGGTATCAGTATTCGCATATATTATGCGTTGATCGCAAAGTACCACACAAAATCGATCCATCGTTACGATAGGTATTCATGATTGCGTGGATTTTTGTTGCGATTTCCGATATCGTCTTCGATCAAGTAAATCGTTAGCGATATTTAAATACATTATCGATTGGTCGTTTCGATCGGTTTGTAACGATGGATCGCACAGATGAATCTTACCATGTATGGGCCCCTTGAGGTCCTACCACCAGCGAACTGAGTGCGAGTGTATTAAGATAACAATCGCACAGTTTACATAAGACACTTCGTCAAACACGATGGCGTCTTTGACACTTGTCATAAATTACACAATGCAATAACATTAAAACTATCATTCAATTTTGAACTGTATTAGAAATAACTTAGGTCTATAATGTTACAATCAGACGTACAAAAAAACTCATCAACATAAGTTATGTCTTAAAGTACTTGAGGTTATAAATATACAGGGTGTAAATACAATACGGGCGAATCTATTAACTGGAGTATACTAACTCCAGTTAATAGATTCGCCCGTATTGTACATCATTATCATCATTTCAGCCATAAGACGTTTACTGCGACTTTAACTCTAGTTAATTGTACTATATCTGTATTTGTATTAAATACAATTTATGTTTCGTTTTTAATTAATGCATGTTAGCTGTAAGATGTTACAAAATTATTATTTGAAAAAAAAAGTCCCGCTGAATTTCTTGCCGGATTCTTCTCAGGCAGTGGTGTAGGGTTAGAACCGAAAGTAGCTTTTTTTCTCTCATTCGCTATTTAGTTTAACGATTCAAAAGCGCTCGTTGATGGGCCTAATTGAATAAATAATATTTTGACTTTTGACTGCTAAACATAGGCCTCCCACAAAGATTGTCACAATGACCGGACCTGCGCTTCACTTCACCTATAATGTCATCAGTCTGGGGGGCCTACCCAGGCTGCGCCTTCTGGTACGTGGCCGCCAGTCGAGAACCTTTCCGCCCCAAGGGCCACACGGTCAACGGTTCTCCTTTGTCAGAACAGAACTAAAGAGTAGGTAATCTTAAGTGATAGATGCTCTCAATTAATAATTCCTTAGAAATCCAAGGATAACTCATATAACCTGTTTAACATGTACACATGGCCGGATTTAGGGGGTGGCAACAGGGGCTACAGCCCCGGGGCCTCCACGAAAGAGGGGCCCCCACAATAGAGATTTCGAAAAGAAAAAATTCAACTTCCAACTAGTAAAGTCGAGTAAATTTTTTTTTTGAGTACCTATTGATAGTGATCTACTCCGGGAACTGGATTTCAGCAAAATTATCAACGATTTTTCAGCGGAAAAAACTAGGTAGGTTTCGTTCGTTAACGCTAAAATTTAATCCCGTTCATGTACACACTGTATTGTAACCAAAAACAGAATACACTCGTAAACATAAGGTCCAATTAGCATCGTACGTTTATGAGACATAGTGCGTTTCGTTCCTTAACGATGAGATGCGTTTGCGCCGGTTCGGTAATGCGAAATCAGTGACGTCAGAGGTAGTTGCTTCAGAACCGGTGGGATATGATTCTGGTGGCATTGAGTACGCACCATCAAGGCTGTAGTAATCAAAATCAGGCTTTCTTGTGCTTTAAGTCTGGTGTGCAATTCACGTCCTTGTTAATCCACGCCACGTCATCGACTGTGATAAAAAATGGTGTGCTGGCTGCGAAGCTGGAGGTTCCGGGTTCGAATCCCGGCGAGGGCATTATTTGTGTGTTTATTTATCACAAATATTTGTTGCTTGGGCATGGCTGTCTACGTATTTAAGTACCTATATGTATCTATCTTATTATATACAGGGTGGAAAGGGACGACGTTCCTTCCCGTTACCGACCGAGTCTACCAGCCATCACGATGAACTTTCAGTATGAGATCAACATCGAAAGCGTACATGAAAAATTAATTTTTCCATGCTATTGAACTCTAACTAATCACTCACTGTCACTTTGTATGAGGCATCAATTTTTTTTTATATTTCTAGGTTGGTACTATGCCGAAAGTTCATCGTAATGATTGGTAGACTCGGTCGGTAGCGGTAAGGAACGTCGTCCCTTTCCACCCTGTATATCGTCGCCTGGTACCCACATCACAAGCCTTAATTGAGCTTTCCGTGGGACTAGGTCGATTTGTGTAAGATGTCCCAAGATATTTATTTATTTATATTGGATGGGCCCTTAAAGGATCTACTATTTTTGCTACAGCACGTATCTACACAAAAGATAATTGTTATAGGAAATCATTAATGTCATTATCATTACACTCATTACAGATTACAGCCTATTAGTTTATAAAAATATGCGTAATTTCGAATAGTAAGTAATTTGCGTAAAATTCATGGAATGCTTTAAAGCTTTCATTTAGTTTCACCTGCAGGCTAGCCAAGTTATCATGCGCCAATTGCAACCGTGCCGTGTGGTGACGGCAATAAGAATACATTTGTCGCCACCCCAACTCCTCCTGCGGGTGTCGTAAGAGTCGACTAAGGGATCGAAGTGTCACTGACCATTATTTGATAAAAGATTGATGATGGGCAGCAGCGTCATCATGGACACATTACTGCGATCGCCAAACCGCTTGCCCAGCGTGGCGATTATGGGTATTTACCTCCTAATGCGTTTATAGGAGAGGCCTACGTCCAGCAGTGGACTATCATAGGCTGATGATGATGATGATGAATTGCAACCGATAAGCGATAAATAGTAAATTTAATGTATTAAACTGACAGATTTTAACTAAAAATCACGTGATAATAATGTATGGAAATCGTCATGACTGTGACTTTTCGTTTCAATCTGTCATTCTCATACATTTATTCATTTCGGGTAAATCCAAATCACGGTAATGAAAGTGGTCGTCTGTTTATTGTAAGTGAGGGATAAGGGGATTGTTTTAATTGATATTTATTAACTGCACAAAATCGTTTTATGTAATTGAAAATTGACGAGTATCACGACTATGTTACATCCTTACTTTTATATGGCATAATGTGGGAAAACTTAGACAAAAGATTAATGCCTATGTATATAATAATATGAACAGTTATTATGATACCTACTTATCTTAATCTAACAAGCATGCATCCTACGTTTTTCAAGGCAAACAAGACACAATTATAAACTCATAATTCCAGACGTATTTTAGTATGTCTCGTATTTTAGAATAAAAATAATAATTAAATAATGTGCGCGATATAATCCGTTTCCATTGGTTTATTTTTAAACTAATATCTTTTCATCACCCTTTAATATCTTTTAAAAAACTTTAATATTTGGAATTCCTTGCAATGATCAAAATGGAACAACAAAAGTTATAATGTTACCTAAAGGTATTTAAAATTAAATTCATGGTTCCGTGCCCAAAGAGTAAATAAAAACCGACCAAGAGCATGTCGGGCCATGCTCATTGTAGGGTTCCGGGGTAGTTATTCAAAAATGATTGGGCCGGATATGGTCGAAATAGTTTTATTTTAATAAAGTCTGTTATTAATCCTTTTTTCATATTACTTATTTGTCATATTAGGTAATACCGACGGATCAAATTGACTTAAAAGAAAAACTTAATTTTGGGACCCTAATCTTTTTAAAAGACCTATTAAACGATACCTCACATCATAAGATTACAACAAAATAAAAAAATCATCCCCACTTTACTTATAGGGGAGGTACCCGATAAAAAAACTTTGTCGTCGTTAACTTTATTAACATGTGTATCTGTACCAAATTACAAATTTCTAGTATTAACGATCACTGAGCTGTGCTGCAAACAGACAGACGGACAGACATGGCGAAACTATAAGGGTTACCTACTAGTTTACTAAGGAACCCTTAAAACGATCAAATCAGCATGTTTTCATTATTTTCCATGAAACATTTGACCTGTATTTCTGTGAGGCCGTCATGAAATGGCCGCTCCCGACTCGTATTCCAACTGCCAACTTCCAACTGATTGTGCCACGGGTAAGTAAAATTATCCGTGGTTCAACTGTCAGATTACTTTTTTTTACTGTCATGTAATTATGACCCATAGTTCAAATGAGGGGCAATTGTCCAACTAGTATACGTAAATATATGTTCTAGTATTGGACTACCGATAAATTTAGTGTACCGTGGTACAACCAATTGGACCACGGGTAAACTAACTTCCTCGTAGTACAATCGGTTGGACTATGGATAATTTTATTTCCCCGTGGCCCAACCAGTTGGACATAGCGGTTGGACCACGGGTCGGGAGCGGAAATGGCAAGGAATCCTTCGAGTGCGAATCCGACTCGTGCTTAACCGATGTTTTTAATCATTGTCCATCTAAATCATGTGTTTTATTGCATTTTCGAGAACTGCGAACGTGTTTAAGATGAGCTTCACAGATATATGCTTTGTATGAAATATTACGTTCTCAAATGACAAGGCATTTTAACGCTTTAACTGAATTTATTGTTCTTCATCTTTTGTAAACAGTATTGTATAAATAGATAAGTAGTATTCTCCGTAGCCTAGTTGGTAGACTTGGTAGTGACCCTGACTACGAAGCTGGAGGTTCTGGGTTCGAATCCCGGTGAGGGCATTATATATCACAAATATTTGTTCCTTGGTCGTGGCTGAGTATGTATATAAGTATCTACCTATACGAGTATGTATCTATCTATTATATATATCGTCGCCTGGTACCCACATCATAAGCCTTAATTAAGGAGTGAGATGTCCCAAGATATTTATTTTATTTATTAATATAATACGAAAAGTTTTCTAACTTACCTAGGCGTTATCGACTTGACAGAGATACGCTGAAAATAGCCGATTTTTGAAATCTTGCCCTACGACTCCTACGAGTCGCTTGCAAGTAAGTACATAGTTAAGGCCAAATCACGTCTTTAGACTGAGGGACACATCCTCGTAATTTACTATTATAGTAATATAGCAACCTCTTCATCATCATCATCAGCCTATGTTAGTCCACTGTTGGACGTAGGCCTCTCCTATTAACTATGCGTATAGACGCATTAGGAGGTAAATGCCCATAATCACCACGCTGGGCAAGCGGATTGGCGATCGCAGTAATGTGTCCATTATGATGACGCTGCTGCCCATCATCAATCTTGTAGAATGGTCAGTGACACTTCAATCCCTTAGTCGACTCTTACGACACCCGCAGGAGGAGTTGGGGTGGTGACAAATGTATTCTTACTGCCGTCACCACACGGCAAAGCAACATCTTATGTCAGTATTAAATCAGAACTGAGATAAGAGCTTTCTTTCAAGTAGGTATTTGTTACTTAGTGAGTTTTGCTTGTCAACTGACGACATGTCCCTATCACTCATATTACCCTATTCATTGGCTAGACAGAGACGCAAACTGCGAACTTCGTAAAATAGTTTTCACTCAAATAACGTCTTCATACCGAGTGATAAAGGCTCGAAATTCAGTTATTCTGGCATCTGTCCCTTTCGCTCCTATTGACCGTTTCATTGGCTGGACAGAGACGCAAAACGATTTTCGAAGTTTCCCAAGCTTTTCATTTTAAAATTGCGCTCACGCACAAGTTTAGGACGTTTATGAAAATTATGAATAAGGGGAAAAACTTTAGACGCATTGCGAGCTTATCTGGCATCTGTCTATATCCCTCCCAATAACCTTTTCATTGGCCGGACAGAGGGTCCATATTGGCACTTATACAATTTTTTCTTCGAATATTTTTACTAATACCGTTTTTTACTCATAATCATCATTACTCCGAAAAAATTTTCTCATACTTTTTTTCTTACTAAAAATTATACTTCTACCTACAATGTTCATAACGATTTTTATTTCGAAATTTTATCCCCCTAAAGTCGTCAAGTAGATTAATCTATACCCATAAAGTTATTTGAAATAAATTGTTTATTTATAAACATTTTCCCATTAGGTTCACTCTGTTGCGGTATAATTCTTTTATGAATAACATAAACTATGTAGTCATAATGGGCTTTGTGCAGAAACTGTTGTGACATACTCAACTTTAGCATATTTCTTTGTGGCAGATTTCGAGTTGTTTGAATATTATTCGAGCATAATTTCGATGCTCCTATTTATGATGAGGCAAAATCTGGATGTGCATAAAAAGTATCGGCATAGTTTGTTTTAGCATAACAGAGAAGGAATATGTAATTACAACCTCTCAATATAATCGAGGTAGTAGTAATATTCTACACGTTACTGACTGTGTTACTGAGCTGAGTACTTTCTAGGTTGCTTAAAAAAAAAATAACCTTAGTCTTCTAACCTAACCTATCCGAGTCGGATCTGCCCCGGAAGGTTTTGTTCGCTCGCTTCGCTCGCTCACTGCAGAAATTTTCGCCCTCACAGCAAATTCTGCCTGACGAAAAAAACAAGTTTCGAACATGTGGCTACATGCCCAAAAAAAAATGCAAATCTAATTTCTGTCTTATAAGTCTTATAACACTCGGCGTAATTAATGATATGCCAAGATAGTTTCGGACAAAATAATATTCGAAATATTGTTATTTAAGCCAAATGATGTTTCTGTCTCATTAAGTTGATGCCAAAATAGATTATACCAAGTCTGTTATGTCCTAAGCGTTTCGGACAAAAAAAGTTTAGAGGGAACCCGTTTAGTACAGTACCTACTCTGCAACAACCTGATTTGTGCTGGTAGCTAGTTTACAGTAATAGTACGATTTATATTTAATTAAACAAAAATAATTCATACATAAAACCAGTACAGATAAAAATAAATACCTACATATAACATTAGAATATATAGCATAAAATAAGTTTAGTGAAAAATTATATAAACATAAAAGTTAGTACTAAAAATATGTATGAAAAACAATATTATGAACATAAATAATTCTATGTGATGATGATTATGAACAAAGATTATTCTAAATACCGATCATTATGAAGTTAAATTGTATAAGAAAAATTTTCGGAGTTCCAATAATCTAAGTTGCAATTTTATAAATACTTTGGCGCACCCCCGGACAGAGACGACGAATAGGGATTATGACTGTAGTTAAAATAAATTATTTCACATTATGCACGACATGATACACGAAGAAATTACGACTAAGATGTAGATCGCAGTAATTTTAGTACAGAACTTCTATTTAATAAATTGAAAAGAACTTAACCTCCTAAGACCCAATGTACATTACATTGTACATAGTTGTTGCAATCCAATTTGTATCTTTCGGGAACCAATTAAAGTAGAATTTCTTTTGTTTCATTACTTTTTGAAACAAACGAAATTCTTACCAATTTACATATATAACAAGGTTCAAATTAGAAACAGAAAATCTAACTATGGTGGGCCTTACGAGGTTAAAAGAGTAGGTCATTTGGCAGTACTCAAACGTGATGTCACTTTTGAGTATTTCATATAAAATTCCACAGTGGTGATCGTTTTGACAGTTCGAAAAAAGATGCTGATTTGACTTGCCAGCCATCATGCCTATTTTCGAAGTTCTACAAGCTTTTCATCGAAAACTTGCGCTCACGCAAGGACGGACGTACTTCTGCAAAATGGAACCAATCCACACTAATTTGTCATTTTAAAGGTTGACTTGTTTCCTCTGGTTTAAGGTGTTAATTAGAATGAAAAATTCATTCCCTTTTGCAGAACTAAGTCCGTTTATAAAAATTATGCATAAGGGGAAAAAATTTTAGACGCATTGCGAACTTATCTGGCATTAGTCCCTATCACTTCCAATAACGTTTTCATTGGCCGGACAAAGACGACGAATTTTCGAAGTTTGCCAAGCTTTTCATTGTCGAAGTAAAAAGTTTAGGACGTTTATGAAAATTATGAATAAGGGGGTAAATCTTCAGGCCCGTTGCGAACTTATCTGGCATCAGTCCCTATCACTCCCAATAACATTTTCATTGGCCGGACAGAGACGAACGATTTTCGAAGTTCCCCAAGCATTTCATTGTAAACTTGCGTCACGCACAAATTTGGAGACATTCATCAGAAACAGAAGTAAGACAGAAATCTTTAGAAGCTCTAAAATCGCAAATTTCACTCAAATGACTTCTTTAAACTAAGAGACCATCGAAATGTACTATTATAATTTATCGTCATCTGTTCCTATCACTCCTATTACCTTTTTAATTGGCAGGACAGAGACGACGAATTTTCGAAGTTCTACAAGCTTTTCATCGAAAACTTGCGCTCACGCATGCCCCTTGCCCGCAGGTCCAGCCAGTCGCCGTTCAGCAGCCGTCGCGAACGCCCGTGTGTGATGTACTAGTGTTGTGTCAGTGTGTGACAAAATGCAGGGCCGGGATAAATTGTGTGCTAAGCTGACGAGCGCGTTCCTTAGGAAGTGGTGTAAGTATTTTTATTACTTTTTAAAATAATGAAATGAAGGTGTTTATTTCGGAAAATGGATCCATATTATGTTAGTAAAACTTATTCTAACTTTTAAAAACTATGTTAGTGGAAAGTGTTTATACAAACACAGCTTGAATATATTTTTTGGAATGGTGCCTTAAATTTCGAATGAACTGAGGAATATTGATTACACTAAGTTTTAAAAGTACTGTAAAACCATACAACTATGTAATAGTCCAGTACTACAACTATGGTACACAAGTTGAACTCGTAATTAAGCATCAATGGAAATATATTTTTTTTGGTTTTATCTAAGTTTTTTAATAATTATTGAGGAGACTGTGCAACAACTGCGTCAATAATATAATAATTACACTAAATCGAAGGTATTTGAGTCAGTTTTAGACCATAGTTGGGAGCTTTTGGACTATAGTTGGGTAGTTTTACGGTAGTTTATTTAACGTTTTCGGTGATAAAGCATTATTATAGTGTTAGTGAGGTTTTATTTAATGATAATAATGGTACCTAGCTGTATAGCTTGCATGGTATGGTACATAAATAAAAATTATAGATCTTATACTCAACATAGTGGTACAAAAATTTATGTGTATGAGAACTTTACGTATTTGCCTATGTTGTACAAATAAAAGCTTTTGTTTTGCTTTTGAAAGAAAACGCTGGAGTGGGACGTATACGAGCGTTGGTAGGCTACGGTGGAGCGGTGGTACGGTATTTTTTCCAAAAAGTATTTAATTAAGCAATTTGAGTTGTCCCTTAAAATAATACAACCTTAAATTATTTTGATTTGGATTTTGTTTTCATTTATAGTATTTTATGCAACCCTTGTTTAAGAGAGGTCAAAAAAGGTGAGTGGCGTGGATAACAATTTGAAGCGAAGCCGGCAATTGTTATTAAAGACGCCACGAGCATTTTTTGACTTAGTTAAACAATGTTGCATACAATAAGTACTTTTTCTACGACCACACACTTATTTTCAAATATAATTGTAGATTTGAGAAATATTCTTAAGCAAAAACAATTTTATTAATCATCAAGATTGGGCGGGAGACCTCAAAATTAAAAAAGAAAGCTTCTCTATGGTTTACTGTTCATCAGAAATGACATATAAAATTAGGTTGGCGGCCATGTATTTCATTAAGTCTTGTATACACGAGGTGTCTTAAAATGCTAAAAACGCACTGTGTGTATTGCTCGAATGAGTTTATAGGGAATAGACAATAAAGACTTTTCTTGACATCTGTAAGGTAGGGGCTTAAAGATGTGTTCACGACCATGTAAATGACAAAAATAAAAAAGTACTGGGGTAGAAAAAGACATTTAACTATGTAATTTTTTTGTGTAACCAACCCATAAGTCGAATATTCACGTATGACGTCATGATGTTTGCACTACAGTGTGTCGCCCAACATGGGCGAAAAATGAAATGACTGACTTAGACTATCCGCAATAATCCTGTAAAGTTCTCGATATTTCAAAATTGTTACCTTCGGAGTTAGTATACCTACATATTGATATTATATCAGGTACTGTCATGATAGTTATTTTGTTTTATTTTTTACACTAATTTGATACTTTTTTTTACTTTTTGTACATTTTTCAATGTTGCAAAAATGATAAGTTATTGATAACTTTTAACCCAAGAAAATAACTCATAATAACGAAAATTCCCAGAATTTTTTTTATCACTATATGTGGAAATGATTGTTGATTAGCTTATTAATGCACCGTTTAAATTTTCACCCCGATTGTAGGTCGCACACTGTATACAGACAAGTATAATATAATATGTTATTTAGGCCAAGAGTGTGCTACCGGATTAGCTTGGCTTAGTTTTGTAACTATTACATCCGACGCTTAATCCATCCTGTAGGTTAAGTACAGTTAATAAATAAGTACACATTTCTACACATTCATCTATTGAAATAAGGTAAAAATGTGTATGTGTTTATATTGGATTGGGTTAAGGGCATTACGTATGAAATTGGCGTTTTTGGTCATAGACATTAGTTGGACCAAATTTTTTTGTTTTCAACTGTTGATCACTGTGGAAAAAAGGTTTTTTCACACCAATAATTGTTTTTTTTTCTTAAGTGATATTCAATACGAGTAATAAGCTTTTAAAACAACTCTTGCCATATGCTGCCGGTTCATATGTTTCGAATAGATATAAATGTATGATAGTATCTTGTCCTATGTAATGGAGATATACAAAACACGCCTTAATATTACTGGCAAAATTTGGATTATTTTGATTTTGACATCAAAAAATTATACATAAAATTAATTGTATGAAAAATAGACTTTTCACAACATTCTCCACATAAAACGCTAATTTCATAGGTAATGATAATGAGTAATATTTTGTACTGTACTAATTAACCTATGTCTAAGACTGGCCCTTGTGGCATTGTACCGAGGATGCTGGCGGCATTTCCTCGCTGTATCGCAATATTACGTGCCTAAATTGAATAAACTTTATTTTGTTTGTCTGACTTTGACTGGAAAATTTTAAACAGCCGTTCCTATTAAATATAAAACAAGTTAGTTAGACAAGTTTTGTCAAGACTGATTCGCGATTTATGATTAATGTATGTTAATATATTCATACCATGCTAGTTTTAGTTACAACATTCCTAAATTCAAATATTAGCTCCTTACTTATCCAATTGGTAAATTTATGGATTTCTAGGATAATGTCTAAAGGTGCATTCAGACCAAACGAGCATTCGCTATTCTATCCACCAATCTACGAAATCAACGAATCACGTTTTGTGTAGCGATTTAATTTCGTAGAGTAGGGGGTTAGAATAGCGAATGGGCGTTTGGTCTGCATGCACCTTAAAGGTATTTCATGCAATAATATTTTTGAATTGTAGTTTGATCTCAAAATCAACATTTTACCCAATTTTATC
>JALPQI010011938.1:0-28003 GCA_025490895.1 Thaumatotibia leucotreta
GTTAGGTTATGGTTAACCTAACCTAACCTAACCTAACCTAACCTAACCTAACCTAACCTAACCTAACCTAACCTAACCTAACCTAACCTAACCTAACCTAACCTAACCTAACCTAACCTAACCTAACCTAACCTAACCTAACCTAACCTAACCTAACCTAACCTAACCTAACCTAACCTAACCTAACCTAACCTAACCTAACCTAACCTAACCTAACCTAACCTAACCTAACCTAACCTAACCTAACCTAACCTAACCTAACCTAACCTACCTAACCTAACCTAACCTAACCTAACCTAACCTAACCTAACCTAACCTAACCTAACCTAACCTAACCTAACCTAACCTAACCTAACCTAACCTAACCTAACCTAACCTAACCTAACCCACCGACAGTTCTAAACATACGAAAGAGACCCATTTTGACATAATTTTAGAGCTAATTTGCCCCGACTTTTAGACACCACTTCCAGCCCTCAGACCCTTCCGGTTACAGAATTATTAAATTTTTTCTATCGCTTCACTTTGCAGATTTTCAAAAATTCACCAAAAATTCATTTTCCAACATTTTTCAAATTTTCTTTTAGATTTATGTCAATTTCAATTAGTTTTAAATTATTAGTTTCTCAAATAAATTCCTTGTACTTAGGTTCAGTTAAATTTTTTCACATTTTCACAAAAAAGTCGTACCCTGATAAAAGTATCTGAGCAATCTTGTTTTTCACCTATAACTTCAGTTTTCACCGGTCGATTTTTATTTTGTTTTTTGATTCTTATTCCTCTAATTTTTTGTTATTTTTGTTGTTAACACCTTTTTCACATACCTGCAATAGTTTTTCTGTTATTCAGCAAAGTCACTTCCCTCATCATTTTTAGCAGTTTTGTGGTTTTTTGAACACTTTGTTCAGCCGATTTTGCGTTAAAAATCTGAAACTTTCATAGAATTTAAAACTCATTTGCCCCGTTTTTTGGACACCACTTTTGTTTAAATATCTTCACGGGACACTTAGATATTAATTTTTAAGTGATTCTTGAAAATTGTAAATTTCAATTGTAAATTACTTCTTTGTTTATTAAGATATCTTCGTTCTGTTTTCGTGTAATAGTTTCAATAGCGCCATTTTAAATTATCAAATAGTTATTTTATGTAATTAGAAACTTTGCTCATACAAAAATTACAAAATACCTACAGATTTTTCGGTGCCTGCAGAAAGTGTGGCGGCAACCACTTTCAATCTTAATTTTTTCTGTAATTACACGGTAAAGTCAATTTTTTATCCCCGAATATAATAAATCACACCAAAACCATCATCTTTTGTTTACAAAGTTTTTAGATAGCCGTCCAGCAAACGTCGTAAATTAGCTTTTGAGAAAAAATTAAAAATACTTAGTTTTAATTTTATTTCTCAGCCGTTAGTAGCATTAAAAATCTGAAAATAGTTTTAAATTATAGTCATTACAAATCCCTAACTAGCCTTATTTAGTTTATAATTTTAACCTACATACTTTTGGAGTTATCGAATTTTCAAATTCTCGAAAAAGATACACATGAAAATGTATCGAACACCTCCTGGATCGCCCAAAAAGGCACGAGCGACCCCTCCAGAGCCGACACCTGTGGCGGAGGGCGAAGTACCATCTGAAACGACACTCGGGGCGGCACCGGAGCAACCGGCTGAGCGTCTGGAGCAGGAACATCCGCTCATTCGCCTGCAGGATGACGAACCGGAACCGCCAAGTGCACAAAACTTGACTTTTGTGGTGCAGGCAGAGGTGCACAGGCCGACAACCGAGCCTGGCACTTCAACTCCACTCCCAGCATCGAGACAGGCAGCTCCAGCGATGACACAGGCCCCGATTCCGGCGACGGATGGGCCAGTCACTGCTGCTGAGAGCCCTAGCTCCGACATCACCGAAATGGGGCGGCTTTGGATGAGTAGAGATACGACCCTTAGTAGCCCCGGCTCGAAAACTCGCGCGGGAAGACACCGCACCGAGGTTATTCGGAATTTGGATGACATCGTAACACAATTAAAGCAAAATAGGAGTGTTACGAAGTCTAACAAACTGACCATTCTAAAAGCTGTCGAGGCCATACGTGATGCCACTCACAGATTCACTAGCGAAATGGAGGTCATTGGTGTGGATCACGCATCCAAACCGCTCGCCCCACAGACACAAGAGCCAGCAATAGACACTTCTCAGCTGAAAAGAGACATAATAGCGGGAGTGCAAGCGGAAATTTCCAAAATGCGCGCTGAGCAACAGGCTCTAAAGGAGGTAGTAATGAAAAATCTACGTATTGAGGAAAGCGCAGGGCTTACTGACAGTAAAGTTGACGAAACATTCGCGACAGTTGCTGGCAGAGGCAAAAACAAGAAGCACAAAACTGAGGCTGCACTAGCGGCGGCAGTGGGCGCAAGTCAAGAAGATGACATGGCCTCACCCGCAGTTGGCAGACCTTATAGGCCCAAAGTAAGCCGTAACAATGGACCCTCCCCACCGCCGGCAAACTTTGTTATTCTACTTGAGTCCATCGATCCCCGTCACGACGGCAAAGACGTTCTTAAAGAGGTCAAGAAGAAAGTCAATGTCGTCGACATTGGCGTAGGTATCAAAAATGTAAGGGAAACCCGCAACAACAAAGTGCTCATAAGTTGCGAGTCTAACGAGGACCGAAATAAGCTCAGCGCAGCCATCAAAGCCAAAACGGCCAACATAACAGTCGAGGTACCGAAACAGCGAAACCCCAACCTGCGAATTATCGGCGTCATCTCGGAGTTTGCGAATGCAAAAATCGAGGACGCCATAATCAAGCAGAACACGGGATTACTGGCGGGTGTCGAAGAAGGCAACAGAACTGTCAAATACTTGCGAACCGCTAAAGGCCGAAACGACTCTGTAAAGAATGTGATTGTCGAGGTCAGCCCGCAAGTATGGGCGGCAACACAAGGTCAGAAAGTCAAAATTGGATACCAATCCGTATTAGCAGTTGACCAGTCACCAATAGTACAATGTTACAGGTGTCATGGATTCGGACATCGCGCAACAGAATGTAAATCAGACCATAAATGCGCCTATTGTGCTGGCAACCACGATACCCGTAGCTGCAATATTCGTGAGGCTGCACCGTGCTGTATAAACTGTGTCAACAGTGACAGAGACTCTAGGCACTATGCATTCAGCCAATCGTGCACTGAATGGATTAAGTGGGACCGTATAGCCAGACAGGCTATACGGTACTGCTAAGGGCGTCCATAAGTTGAATAATAACAGCAAACTCACTGTTGTACAGTGCAACCTAGGTAAGGGGAGCAATGCAATGCAAGAACTTATACAGAGCACCAAACAGCATGAATATGATGTCATATTCATCACAGAGCCATTTGTAGGAAATAAAACTACTATGAAGGGCATCGATGAGTATGACATCTATCAACATGCTATTGGCAACAACAGAGCCAAAGCTTGCATTGCTATCCGCAAAAAGCTAGGAAACTATATTGGTATTACCGAACATGCGACTACTAATCTTTCCACCGTCCAACTCTCATTGCAAAGCAAAAATTTGTTACTAACGTCTGTTTATGTGGAGCCCGGTGAAGACCCATCCAACACTTTAGACCATCTGGAGCAAATACTCAAGTCGTACCCTAACGCCGAACACATCATCTGCGGGGACTTGAACGGATGGCACACGACATGGGGCTCCACGAAAAACAACGATAGGGGTAGGGTAATAGCGGACCTGCTTATTGCAAATGACTTGGTGGTTTGCAATGTAGGCACTGAACCCACCTTTCAGACAGTGACTCACGGTCAAATAAGAACGTCCATAGTAGACCTCACAATTGCAACCATAGGCACAGTCAACAAGATCCTTGAATGGAAGGTGAACCCCAGTATCGTGACCTCCTCGGACCATCATAGCATTGAGTTCCAAATAGACATCAACTTAATCAAAACAAAGCATAAAACATCTATATCCACATTCAAGTACAACACTGAGAGAGCCGATTGGAACACTTTTGACAACGAATTAAAGAAACACATCGATCTTGCAAAACTAAACGACATCAACATAGACACTTCAACAACCGATGAAATAGACATATTTATAACCAAACTCACAAAAGCTATAACGAGAGCATGTGAAAAAACCCTGACTCGCAAAACAGCCCACAAAAGAGCCATATGGTGGACCGAAGAGCTAACGACAATGAAGAAGAACGTTATTCGCCTTCATCACCGATTACAAGATCTGAAGCGTGGAAAAAAGGACCTCACAAATATAATCCATGAACTCACAGAAGCTAAGACCGAGTATGCGCAGAAGATACGAAAGACTTCCACAGAGCACTTCCGGGACTTCTGTAAGAATCAGGGCAAAGACGATGTCTGGTCAGTGACAAATCGACTCCTCAAAAGCACTCCGCAGTTACAACCACCAGCAACGTTAAAAGTAAATAGTAACACATATACTACATCACTACAGGACACGGCATCAAAACTGGCTGAAAAATTCTTCCCGAATGATTCCACCAATACAGATACGGCATACCATACACAAGTCAGACATAAAATAAACATGCACAATGACAATCACTCTGCCGACGAACCACCCTTCACAATATCTGAGCTAGTAGAGGTGATAAATAGCATGAGCCCAAAAAGAGCCCCAGGGTTGGATAACCTCACAGCTGACATCTGTAAGCAAGTAATAAAGGTTTACCCAGAGCTTATGATAAAATTGTACAACAGATGCTTACAGCTCTGTTACTTTCCCAGCAGCTGGAAAGTTGCTTTCATCAAGACAATACCTAAGCCTGGTAAAGAAAACTACAAGGACATATCAGCCTACAGACCTATTGGGCTGATAAATGTTTTGGGCAAAGTATTCGAAAAATTAATTGCCAAGCGGCTAACATACTTTCTGCGAACCCATAATGCTTGCAGTCAAAAGCAGTTTGGGTTCAAAGAGCAGAACTCGACAACGGATGCTCTAAATAGTGCGATAACTCGCATTAAGAAATATAAAGCTGATCACAAACTTGTCGCTGCAATTTCATTGGATATAGAAGGGGCTTTTGATCATGCCTGGTGGCCAGCCCTTCTTAATCGACTCATTGAAGTTCAATGTCCTAGAAACATATATAGCACTATTCGCAGCTATCTAATGCATAGAAAAGTTACCTTAAACTATGTGGATGCTACCTTCACAAAGGAACAGTCGCTCGGATGTGTCCAGGGTTCGGTTCTAGGACCAATATTCTGGAACACAATCGTGGACACGCTCCTGGACCTTCCTTTGCCTGAGGGTAGTCACCTACAGGCATACGCTGATGACATATTGCTGATATGTTCTGGGTCCACCGTCACTGAATTAGAGCAGAATATAAACAGGACTCTTGAAGACATACACCAATGGGGAGTTAATAATAAACTAAAATTTGGACCACATAA
Source organism: Thaumatotibia leucotreta (assembly GCA_025490895.1). Taxonomy (NCBI): domain Eukaryota; kingdom Metazoa; phylum Arthropoda; class Insecta; order Lepidoptera; family Tortricidae; genus Thaumatotibia; species Thaumatotibia leucotreta. The sequence continues at coordinate 5,464 of JALPQI010011938.1, forward strand.
AACCGTAATGTTAACCCCAACTCCCAGAGCAAAAGCTGCTAAAATAGTCATGAACCACACACCCATTCCATTCAGCGATCAATTTAAACTCCTCGGAATAATAATAGACCAGAACTTAAACTTTATTAAACACACAGAATACGCAATAAACAAGTCACTTAAAATATTCAAACGACTCTGTATTTTTATAAAGCCCACATGGGGAGTGCATTCCGAAAACGTCAAAACAATTTACTATCAAGTTATCGAACCCATCATAACCTACGCAGCGGAGATTTGGCATACGGCCGTAAACTACAAAAAAGTCCAGAATGCCCTGCTGAGTCTCCAGCGTGGGTTCGCCATCAAAATCGTTCACGGATTTAGAACTCTCCCTACCATTGGATCTATTGCATTAGCCGGACTCACTCCTCTTCCGCTAAAAATAAAGGAAGTTGCGTCACTCGAAACAACCAAACGCACCCGTATAACAGAATTTCTACCCAATGATATAATATATGACAAACGAATCTCTGTCGAAGACCTTATGCACCCAGCACAAAGAGCGGAGATAGATATTAAAGAAGTGCATAACCAACAAGAACTGGATCCATTTTACACTGCAGACATGGCAAGAATCTTCACAGACGGAAGTAAGCATGACAACTCGGTGGGGGCGGCGGTTGTCGTTTATTATCCGGATGGCAGAGAAGTCATAAAAAAGTATAAATTACATGGTAGCTGCACAGTGTTTCAGGCCGAGTGCCTAGCGATCGAGCAAGCTTGCCAACTCTGCCTGCCACTCGGTCTGAATCAATCCACTGTTTTTTCGGACTCCAAGGCTGCACTCCAGGAGTTAAAATGTAGGAGTAGCACAAACGCAACCATTAGTAATGCCCACAAAATAATAGAGCAGATCAAGCAGAATGGTCACGAAATATACTTTTCATGGATCAAGGCTCACATAGGTTTACAGGGTAACGAGGCTGCTGACATCGCAGCCAAACATGCCGCAACCCTGCATAAAAAACCGGACTACTGCAAGTTCCCGCTCTCTTACCATAAAAAACAAGTGCGCATGGCAAATAACACAACACACGAGCAAACATATCAGGAAAGTACTACAGGATCTCACTTAAAATCATGGCTTCCCACAATACAGCATATAAGAAAACTGAGTAAACACACAACATTCACATTCCATCTAACACAAATATTGACCGGCCATGGCTACAATAAAGTATATCTTCATAGGCACAAAATCACACAGGACAATACTTGTCCTTGTGACAACTCAACCCCGCAAACCATCAAGCATCTTCTAGAAGACTGCCCCAAATACAACACCAGAAGATTAAATCATGAGTCCCTTTGCAGCATAAACAACATAGATCCGTACAATTTAGATCAATTAGTAGAAAAAGAAAGTACACTAGAATCTTTTGTAACGTACACAACTCATATAGTAAATACACTTAAAAAGTTTAATAAAACATAGCTGACAAAGAACAAAAGTTTAAATAATATAAAAGATGAAAATTTAACACAGATAATTTAATATCATAGAACAAAATTGGTAGCCCGTATCCCAAAGCGGGAACCAACCGTTGAAGACTATCAGTCGCCCGTATCCCTCGCGGGGGCTGTTAGTTCAAACAACCGATTAATACTAAAAAAAAAAAAAAAAAACCTAACCTAACCTAACCTAACCTAACCTAACCTAACCTAACCTAACCTAACCTAACCTAACCTAACCTAACCTAACCTAACCTAACCTAACCTAACCTAACCTAACCTAACCTAACCTAACCTAACCTAACCTAACCTAACCTAACCTAACCTAACCTAACCTAACCTAACCTAACCTAACCTAACCTAACCTAACCTAACCTAACCTAACCTAACCTAACCTAACCTAACCTAACCTAACCTAACCTAACCTAACCTAACCTAACCTAACCTAACCTAACCTAACCTAACCTAACCTAACCTAACCTAACCTAACCTAACCTAACCTAACCTAACCTAACCTAACCTAACCTAACCTAACCTAACCTAACCTAACCTAACCTAACCTAACCTAACCTAACCTAACCTAACCTAACCTAACCTAACCTAACCTAACCTAACCTAACCTAACCTAACCTAACCTAACCTAACCTAACCTAACCTAACCTAACCTAACCTAACCTAACCTAACCTAACCTAACCTAACCTAACCTAACCTAACCTAACCTAACCTAACCTAACCTAACCTAACCTAACCTAACCTAACCTAACCTAACCTAACCTAACCTAACCTAACCTAACCTAACCTAACCTAACCTAACCTAACCTAACCTAACCTAACCTAACCTAACCTAACCTAACCTAACCTTTTTTTTTTTTTTTTTTTTTTTTGACGCAGGGGAGAAATGCTGTTTATGCACCGTCACCCCCAGGCCGGGGAAGCCCATTGGGGGGGTGGTGTGTGGGACTCACTCCTCCCGTAACCCCCTCTGACCAGTCAGAGGGAGGGGAGGAGAATACCCACTAAAAAACCCCTGCGGCGTCACCCGCATTGTCGTTTATGGGGGCGCCATGGGATCGCTCTCGCATTCGACCACGACGCCCCCCGACTGCCCGCCCAGCAGGCGCAGGCCGGGCACCCGCGCCAAGGAGAGGAGGTCAGGACGCAACTGACTCTCCTCCCAGACGTGTAGGGCCGTGCAATGTGGTCCCCTAGTCCACTGGCCCTACGGGGGGGAGGTATCTAGCTGATGGCTAGGGCGAATCGCCTACGTCTCCCCCCTCTCCGCCTACGCCTGATTGGGTGCGCTTCCACATCTTCCTCGCGCGCCCTCTCATTGGCCTCCTTTTGTGAAATTACGTTCTCACAGAAGGAGGCCACTGCGTTCCAATCCTCCTCGCTGCGTACCATGCAGGCCACAATACTGTGCAGCGAGGCATCTCCTGTGTTTAGGAGCGTCATGAGTTGGAGACGCTCCCGCTCCCACACCGTGCACACTGCCAGCGTGTGCTCCGCCGTGTCATCATTATGACCGCACTCGTGACAGTGTGGTGTTGGCTCCCGCTGAATGCTGTGCAGGTAGTGGCCAAAGCACCCATGGCCGGTCACTACCTGCGTCATTCGATAGCTCATTGAGCCAAAACCCCTGTCCAGCCATTCGTTGAATGAGTGGAGGAGTGCCCCTACAGTGCGGATTCCGTAGGAGGAGTCCTCCAGCTCATTCTTCCATCGATCCCTCATACGCCGCTCTATCAAGCGCTGCGCGGCCCGCATCTCCTCCGCTGGCAGAGGGGGCTCCCCATTCCTCCGAGCCTCCACTCTCTCGGTGTGTCTGTCTGCCAGCAATTTTGCATCTAACTCCCAGGGTGGGGTACCTGCTATAAGGCATGCAGCCGCGTGAGACACTGTGGTGTATGCCCTTATCATTCGCTGGGCCACCACCCGCTGCGGTCTTCGGAGGAGTGCTCGCGTCTTGCCCGTCAATCGCTCCGCCCAAATTGGTGCGCCATATAGTGCCATACTCCTTATCACCCCTGCGAATAACCGTCGGCAAGGGGTATTCGGCCCACCCACGTTTGGAAGCAGCCTTGCCAGCGCCATGGCAGCGCTCACCAGTCGAGGGGCCATCCGCTTAAAATGCTCCTCGAAATTCCAGCGACGGTCCAGATAGAGGCCCAGGTACTTAATGTGGTTCCCTATCCGGACCGCTTCTCCTGAAATCGGGAGCGACTGTCCAGCACGCAGGACCCAACCTCTGCCGCCGAACACTATGGCCTCTGTTTTATGTAGGGCCACTTTGAGCCCTAGCATGCCGATCCGAGTGACCGTCATTTCCGTGGCTACGGCTGCTCTTCTGCACACTTCTTTCAGTGCCTTTCCCCGTACGGCCACCATCGTGTCATCCGCGTAGCAGATGGTGGTCATACGGGGAAGTTGCACGCCTCGATTGACCCAGTCGTAGCCCAGATTCCAAAGTAGGGGCCCAAGTACTGAGCCCTGTGGGACTCCACAGCCTACATTCCAGGCTACTCTTCGTCCTTCCCTGTCTGAGTAGAGCACCACCCGGCCGGTGAGGTAATGCTCTATAATTCGCCTTAGGTAGGCTGGCACCTGGTGATAGCGAAGGGCCTCCTGAATGACACTGTAGGGGAGAGTTCCGAATGCATTAGCAATATCTAGAGATACAGCCACTACTCCCTCTCCCCTTTTCCCCGCATATTCGCAGAAATCTTTGAGGGCGTTCAGTGCGTCTATCGTGGAACGCCCTCCGCGAAACCCGTATTGCCGGTCATTCAGGTTTGGACCCGTATCTTCTAGGTGCTTGAGGATCCGTCCGGCTAGGATCCGTTCGAGCATCTTTCCTGTCTCGTCTAGCAGGACCAGCGGTCGGTACCCTGATGGGGAATCTGCTGGGCGTCCCTCTTTCCTCAGAAGACATAGTCGGCCCTCCTTCCAACAGCCCGGAAATCGTCCATCTTTAAGACAGTCGTCAAAGAGGGAAACCTAACCTAACCTAACCTAACCTAACCTAACCTAACCTAACCTAACCTAACCTAACCTAACCTAACCTAACCTAACCTAACCTAACCTAACCTAACCTAACCTAACCTAACCTAACCTAACCTAACCTAACCTAACCTAACCTAACCTAACCTAACCTAACCTAACCTAACCTAACCTAACCTAACCTAACCTAACCTAACCTAACCTAACCTAACCTAACCTAACCTAACCTAACCTAACCTAACCTAACCTAACCTAACCTAACCTAACCTAACCTAACCTAACCTAACCTAACCTAACCTAACCTAACCTAACCTAACCTAACCTAACCTAACCTAACCTAACCTAACCTAACCTAACCTAACCTAACCTAACCTAACCTAACCTAACCTAACCTAACCTAACCTAACCTAACCTAACCTAACCTAACCTAACCTAACCTAACCTAACCTAACCTAACCTAACCTAACCTAACCTAACCTAACCTAACCTAACCTAACCTAACCTAACCTAACCTAACCTAACCTAACCTAACCTAACCTAACCTAACCTAACCTAACCTAACCTAACCTAACCTAACCTAACCTAACCTAACCTAACCTAACCTAACCTAACCTAACCTAACCTAACCTAACCTAACCTAACCTAACCTAACCTAACCTAACCTAACCTAACCTAACCTAACCTAACCTAACCTAACCTAACCTAACCTAACCTAACCTAACCTAACCTAACCTAACCTAACCTAACCTAACCTAACCTAACCTAACCTAACCTAACCTAACCTAACCTAACCTAACCTAACCTAACCTAACCTAACCTAACCTAACCTAACCTAACCTAACCTAACCTAACCTAACCTAACCTAACCTAACCTAACCTAACCTAACCTAACCTAACCTAACCTAACCTAACCTAACCTAACCTAACCTAACCTAACCTAACCTAACCTAACCTAACCTAACCTAACCTAACCTAACCTAACCTAACCAACCAACTTCTAAACACACGAAAGTGACCCATTTTGACACAATTGTGAACCTAATTTGCCCCACTTTTTTGATACCACTTGTAGCCCCCTAACCCTTCTGGTTCCGGAATTATTTAATTTTTTCTCTAACTCAACTTAGCAAATTTTCAAAAATTCATAATTAATTCATTTTTTTCAAATTTTTCAAATTTTCTTTTTCAGTTTTGTTCCTTTCAATTAGTTTTAAATTACCTGTAACTATAATAAATTCGTCCTACTTAGCTTCAGTCTTAAATTTTAACATTTCTACAAAAAATTCGTACCCTCATGAAAACCTCTGAGCAATCTTGCTTTTAACACATAACTTTAGTTTCCGCCGGTCAATTTTTATTTTGTTTAGCAATTTAGATTCCTTAAATTTTTTCCAATCTTTCATGTCATAACCATTTTCCCGATATCTCCAATAGTTTTCCTGTAAATTCGAAAAGTCATCTCCCTCATCTTTTTTATAGAAAATCAACGTTTTTGAAAATTTTGTTCAGCGAAAGTGATTGGAAAATTCTGATTTTCACTTATAATTTAAAAAAATCGTTGCCCCGTTTTTTCAGTACTGTTTCCAACTCTCTAACTTCAGTAGTTTTTAAGATATTAATTTTTTAGTGGTTTTTGAAAGTTCGAATTTTCAACCAACTGCCAATTTGCCGTTTATTAATATATTCCTCATCTGTTTTCACATTTAAGTAGATCTGTGCACACTTTAAATTACCCTGCTGTTAAATCCTGAAATTTCTCACACTCTTCATACTAATTTTTTCAGACACTCCCAAATTTTTCGGCGCCTGCAAGAAGTATCTTAGCAACGCACTTTGAGCGTTAATACTTCTGTTTCCAAACGGTCAATTATTAATTTTAATAGCTTAATCAATAGGTCTTGATCATATCTTCATCTTTTATTACCATTGTTCTCTTACAAATAGTTTTTTCTGCCCTTAAATTCATTTTTTCATTAAATTAAAAAGTACACAGAAATAAATTTTTATCTTCGCTATTTATAGACCTAAAAATCTGTAAGTTGGCACAAATAAAGATCTCAACAAGACCTACTTTTTGAACTATCAACAATAATTTTCCAAGCAACAGTTCACCTGTTATTCATTTTTCAAATTTTCTTATTTTTGCACATACGGAATGTACGGAATGTACAGGACACCTCCCCAATCGCCTCACAAAGCCCGTGGGGCTCAGGGAATAAGCTCTCTGCAACCACAGCAAGAGCAAGCCCCCCAAGCGCCTCAGGAGGCGGAACTGGGATCGCAAAATTCTGCCCCAGAGCGACCTGGAGTTGCGGGAGAGACACACAACGTGACCTTCACAGTAGAAAATCGTTCGGACGTCTTGCTCCCTCCCGCAATAGCAGACCAACTCGTCCAGACTGGCACATTGCCACCCAGACCTCACGTCACAGTACAGGACAAACCCGCAGCCACACCACAAAGAACACCGGAGCGGGCAGCCCTCGGGGCGGCACCGGCGAACCTCACGCCGGATGCCCCGAGTCTTGCAGAAACCTCCGAGATGGACAGGTTGTGGCTCAGTGGAACCTCCTCTGATGGAGGTCGAGCGTCACGCCTCTGGACGCTTCTTAAACCTAGTCTGGACGAGATACACACCCAGCTACACGCAAACAAAAGTGTCACAAAACATAACCGAATCGCAATTGACAAGTGCGTTAACGACCTGCGAAACCACATACAAACATATATTCGGGAAGTTGAAACGCTGGGCGCGGAGAATACGCCATACATTACCTCTCCTGGCAGGCCCTCCTTTAATCATCTTACTCCGCGCAGTCTCAACACCCGCACTATTAGTGTACAGACTGACGGGGACGATGCGTATGTCACCACCAACGCCTCAACGGTTGCAGTGATCAAAGCTGCCATCCGAGAGGAGCTAGGAGAACTCACCGCCCGCTGCCACCACGCACCCACCACTGCCCTTCCAACTCCTATCACCCCGGATCCTTCGGAAACTTACGCCAGTAAGGCAGCCTCAAAACCAACACGTCGGGATAACGCGAAGGAACCTCGTCCTTCCCAACGTGCAAACCCCCCATCTAGCAGACCGGCAATTATTATCGCCCCTAAAAAACCCGTCAAGTCCTCATCGGAAACCCTCCAGGCCTGGAGAAGTACTGTATCCTTCCGCGATATGACCTTCGCCCCAGCTGCCGCCAAGTTCGTCTCGAACAACAAAGTCCGGGTTGAATTTGACAACGTTGTTCAGCGGGACGTGGCACTGGCAAAATCAAACTCCGTACATAGCGATGTCACCGCCGAACCGGCGCGCACTCTCAAACCGTCGGTCATCATTAAAGGAATCAGTGCAGATACACCTAAGGACCTGTTGGCGGAGATTATTCTCCAACAAAACCCCGACATCAAAAGTAAGGCCTCATCGGACTCGGACCTCGTTTACCAATTTAGCAGAGGCAACCGCAAATCTCACCTTTACAATGCGGTACTTATAGCCTCCCCAGACGTGTTTCAAGCCATCGTCTCCACCGGCAAGGTCAACATAGACCACCAGAGGGTGCATGCATGCGAGCATGTCCCTTTGCTACAGTGCTTTAAGTGCCTACAATACGGGCACACCAAAAAGCACTGCAAGGGCTCCATTGCGTGCTCCCACTGTGCCTCGGCTGAGCACGAATTCGCAGGCTGCCCCGTCAAGGAATCCCGCAATGCACTCAAGTGCTTCAACTGCACTTCCTCACAGCGCAACACCAACTCCCGTTTATCCGTCCCCTCCTCTCATCAGCACAGCGCCACCTCCGTTACCTGCCCACTCCGAACCCTTATGGAATCCAAAGTTAAATCACGCATAAACTATGGATCATAATAACTTACAGGCAAACGTCAATCCACCCAAAAACACATATAATGCACTCCAAATCAACTTGGGCCACGGCAGGAACGCTTACCAAGAAATGGCGCTGCATCTCAGTGGTCAAGACTCCTGCGATTTCGCTTTCATCAGCGAGCCATACATACCGGCCGGCAGCAACATCATGAGGGATGTACCAGGATTCACTACCTACCAGTTTCCGTCCCCTGACAGAAAGATCAAAGCTGCTCTTCTCATTAAAAACTCCGGGGTCAGTACCCTGGGCATTACTAAGTTCTCAACTCCCAACCTTAGCATTGTCCAATTGACGCAGAGAACCGGCAGGAAGGTCCTCCTGTCGTCCATCTATGTTGAGCCCAGGACTGACCCTCACAACACCCTGAAACAGCTTGAGGAATTCCTCAAAGACTCGACCGAGGCTCTGCACATCATCGGGGGGGATTTTAATGGCTGGCATCCTTCATGGGGATGTAAACTGCCGAATGCCAGAGGTAACCTCATTGCGGACCTTACTATATCGCATGACCTTACCATCTGCAACATTGGCACCGACCCCACATTTGAAACTATTACCCACGGCCTCCCGCGAGCCTCAATAGTAGATATCACCTTAATAAGTAACCACTCCCGTTGTGGGCAGAACCTAATAGACATTCAGAACTGGCGCGTCAACTCCAGTATTTGCCCCTCCTCTGACCACAATGCCATCACCTTTTCTATCCCGCTTCTTAATAACAACGGCTCCAAATTTAACAAAAAACTCAAGCTATCCACCTTTCGATACAATACCACCAACATTAAATGGGACGCCCTCAAAGAAGAATTTCGAACCAGCCTAGCCAACAAAATTCCTAACACTGCGGATATTCACCACTGCACCAAAGAAGAACTTGACCATATCATTCAAACCACTACCCACGCCATACAGACTACATGCGATGTACTTCTGCCCCGCTCCAAAAAACCGCCCAGCCGCCCCCTTTGGTGGAGCGATGACCTAACTGCACTTAAAGCACAAGTTATTAAAAACCACCACAAGCTTAGTAAGGCCGTAAAGCGAGGTCTTCCGATCGCTGAAATTGTTCAGGAGAGGGACAAGTTGAGGAAGCAGTACTCCGACGCGTGCTGTGCTGCTTCTACTGCCACGTTTCGAGCTTTCTGCGAGCGGCAGGGGAAAGAAGATGTATGGTCCATAACCAACCGCATTATGCGCACCCGACCTATTACCCAGCCCCCCGCCACTCTCTTGCTCCCTGATGGTAGCTACACCACCAGCTCCAAGGACACCGCCGAGAACCTCCTCAAGGTATTCTACCCGGATGATGACCCCAACAAGGACACTGACCAGCAGAAGGGTATCAGAGGCCAAGTGGATAACGAGCCACAACATCCAGACGAGCCACCATTTACCAATACCGAAGTTCTTGAGACGCTCAAGACCATCGGACACAAAAAGGCCCCCGGCGATGACCACTTGACCTCTGACATCTGTTACCAATTCGCAGAATGCTTTCCTGACACGATCACGCAAATAATGAACAGGTGCCTAGCACTTGAATACTTCCCGACCACCTGGAAGTCCACCGTAACTAAAATCATCCCAAAGCCGAATAAAAATGACTATACCAAGTCATCATCCTACCGGCCCATCGGTTTAGTGAAAGTGTTTGGAAAGCTTCTCGAAAAACTTATCATAAATCGACTGACCCATCACCTCCACCTCAAGGGCAAGATCGTTCGTCGGCAATATGGTTTCCGCCTGCAAACTAACACCACAACCGCCATCCAAGACGCTCTCGACATTGTCTCAGGTGCGAAAAATGTCGGCGAACACGTTCTGGCCGTCTCGCTCGACATAAAATCGGCGTTTGACATGGCTTGGTGGCCTGCGATTTTCACCAGACTGCAGCACAATGACTGTCCGCGTAACATTTACCGGATGTTACGAAGCTACGTCACGGACAGGTCGGTAAATGTCAACTTCTCCGACTGTTCAGCAATGAAGGCGATGACCAGGGGATGCGTCCAAGGGTCGGTCGTAGGACCGGTCTTATGGAACCTTATCCTGGACGAGCTCCTCGAGACCGAGATGCCCCCGGGTTGTCACCTTCAAGCCTACGCTGACGACGTGCTGCTGATCTGTAGCGCCCAATACACCGAGGACCTGGAACGTCGCACCAATCGAGCCATTGGGCACATTGTTGAGTGGGGCAACAGCGTTAAGCTCACGTTTGGAGCGGACAAGACCCAAGCCATTGCCTTCACAAACAAGGCCGCCAAGATTAAAATCATTTGCGAAGGCACCCAAGTTCCCTTTGTCTCTCACATCAAATATCTTGGAGTCATCATGGACAGCAGGCTTAAATTTGTCAAACACGCGAACTACGTCGTGGACAAAGCCAAAAAGCTGTTCATGAGGCTCCAAGCCTTCATACGCCCAACTTGGGGAGTCCACCCGGAAAACATCAGAACCATTTATTACGGAGTCATTACGCCAATCATCACCTACTCGGCTTCCGTCTGGGTGGACGCCCTAAAGTTCAAATGCGTCGAGAGCAAGTTACTCTCCCTGCAGCGCCTATTTGCCATTAAGATCGTGCGGGGGTTTAAGACGCTTAGTACTATACTGTCCATTACACTCGCCAACCTTCCGCCTTTACCAGCACGCATAGCATGCACAGCGGAGGTGGAGAACGCCAGGCGACTGGGGCACGCCTCATACCTCCCGCACGATCTCCCAATGGAACGCCTCGCATCACCGTCAGAGCTCCTACATCCCTCCAACAGAGTGACGATACCATTCTCCGAGGTCAACAACATCGCCGAACACGATGAAGCGGTAATCGTGCACGCAACAACCACACCCGATACCTGGAGAGCTTACACCGACGGGAGTAAGAGCGAAGACGGGGTAGGTGCAGCCTTCGTAATCGTCAGGCCCAATCTCCCGACGATCACCAAAAAACTCAAACTCCATGACTGCTGTTCTGTCTTCCAGGCGGAGCTCGTCGCTATTAAGGAATGTCTCACAGTGGCCTACAACCATCAACCACGCGAGCTCCTACTGTTCTCAGACAGCAAGTCGTCACTGATGGCAATCATGGATCCCAACAACTATAACCACATCGTAGTCCAAATACACTCACTCATACATACACACACCAACACATCTACACATTTCATTTGGGTTAAGGCCCACTGCGGCATTCCTGGGAATGAGCTGGCTGACCAAGCAGCCAAAGAAGCCGCTAAAGCCCATAAGACCCCCATCTTCTACCAAATTCCAATTTCCCACGTAAAACTACACAACCTCAAAACTCTAGAATCAGCTTCCGCCAACTTTTACAACAATAATAACAAATGCCAGTATACTAAATCAATTTTCCCCACTCACCAAGAACTTAAAGAGTTTATCTCTAAGTTTAGTCCAAACTTCTATATAACACAATATCTCAGTAACCACGCCTTCCATAAAGAATACCTCCATCGCTTCAATATCACTGCAAATGATCATTGCCCGTGTGACAGCAATCAACCAATAAAACAAACATTCGCACACCTTTTATCCGAATGTCCGAGATTCGCCCGTCAACGTCTTGACCACAATATTACCTGCCAAAACTTCCGCGTGGACCCTGGAAACATTCTCGAATGTTCCTCCAGAGAGTCCACTGCCGAAAGTTTCCTTAATCTCCTTAAATATATTATTAATAACTTAAAATCATTTAATTCCACATAAACATTCAACCCATATATTCTCTTTATATCTGTCCCAAATACTTTCTCCTTTATATCCGTGTAATCTACTGTACCATGTGCAGTAACACTAACTAGCAAACATTAGTAACCTTATTAAGACCTAATTCATGGCTGAGCACAACGTGTAAACCGTTAGCACCGCGTGCTCAAATGCTTATCGCCAATCCGTACGAATGGGGTAAAATTACTCCATTCACTCCCAAAAAAAAAAAAAAACCTAACCTAACCTAACCTAACCTAACCTAACCTAACCTAACCTAACCTAACCTAACCTAACCTAACCTAACCTAACCTAACCTAACCTAACCTAACCTAACCTAACCTAACCTAACCTAACCTAACCTAACCTAACCTAACCTAACCTAACCTAACCTAACCTAACCTAACCTAACCTAACCTAACCTAACCTAACCTAACCTAACCTAACCTAACCTAACCTAACCTAACCTAACCTAACCTAACCTAACCTAACCTAACCTAACCTAACCTAACCTAACCTAACCTAACCTAACCTAACCTAACCTAACCTAACCTAACCTAACCTAACCTAACCTAACCTAACCTAACCTAACCTAACCTAACCTAACCTAACCTAACCTAACCTAACCTAACCTAACATCAACCAACCACAGTTCTAAACATACGAAAGAGACCCAATTTGACATTATTTTAGAGCTAATTTGCCCCGACTTTTAGACACCACTTCCACCCCTCTGACCCTTATGGTTACTGAATTATTAAATTTTTTCTCTCACGTCACTTTGTAGATTTTCAAAATTTCACCAAAAATTCATTTTCCAACATTTTTCAGATTTTCTTTTACAATAATCTTCATTTCAATTAGTTTTAAAATAGTAGTCATTCATTTAAATTCTATACTCACGGTTTCAGATTAAAATTTTAACATTTTCACAAAAAAGTCGTACCCTCATAAAAGTATCTTAGCAATCTAGTTTTTCACACATAACTTTTGTTTTCCACGGTCAATTTTTGTTTTGTTTCCTGTTTTACATTCCGTTAATTTTTTGTAATCTCTTATCTCATACAGTCCATCCCCATATCTCCGCTAGTTTTCCTGTTAAATCGAAAAATCCTTTCCCTCGTCATTTTTGGAAGAAATCGACATTTTTGACAACTTTGTTTGACCAACTTTGTTTTAAAATTCTAGTTTTCAGATATCATTTAGAGTTCTATTGCCCCGATTTTTGGAGTTCATTAACAACTTCGTATCTCTTCTAGTTTCTGAAATATTAATTTTTTTGTCACTTTTCGAAAACTCAAAATTAAAACAGGCATAACTTTGTAGTCCTTAAGTAGATTTCAGTAATTTTTTCACAATTTACATTTATTTCATTGCGTTAATTTTATCCAGTAATTAATTTAAGATTTTACGTAAATTCCCCAAACAAAAATTGTCAATACCTACCAGATTTTTGGCGCCTGCAGAAAGTGTGGCGGCAATCACTTTCGATTAAAAATTCCTACAAAACCACTCGGTAGATTTAAGTTTTTAGAGTTTAATTCGATAGGTATCGTTAAGATCTGCATCTTTTGTCTGAAAAATTTTTCTTGCAAATGTCATTTTCACCCTTAAATTTTGATTTTTAGATTTTCATAAAAAGTTATAGAAATAATTTTATATCTCCGATCGCTCAAGAGCTAAAATTCTAAAATTGCTACAGTATATAGTAACTTTACATACCAACCTAATTCTTTTTGGTTCGGCACGATATTTAGCATAGTTTCAGAAATATAATTCTTTCAATTTCTGACAAATACATATATGGGGAAAATGTATCGCACACCTCCCGCATCGCCCAGAAAGGCGCGTACGGCCCACTCTGAACCTGATTCAGGTGTAAAAAACATAGGCCAAGAGCAGGTGACATCCGCAGGGACAGAGCAGGCTGTCGGCAGCGATCACATCCCTCCGCTGATCGATTTGCAGGAGGACACCTTACAAAATAAAACTTTTGTGGTACAGGCGGAAGTTCACAGGCACGTGCCCGAGGCCGGAACCTCAACTCCGCTACAAACCACAAAACAGACTACCCCGGACGCGACATTGGCACCGATCCCGGTAACGGAGGAGCCTATCGCTATCGCTGGTAGCCCCAGCTCGGACACAACCGAAATGGGGCGGCTATGGATGAGCAGGGATACATCCATTAGTAGCCCCGGCTCGAAGACCCGTGCAGGAAGGCACCGTACAGAGGTAACCCGTAACCTCGATGACATTGTGACGCAATTAAAACAAAACAGAAGCGTCACAAAACAAAATAAACTAACCATATTAAAGGCTGTCGAAGCCATCCGAGACGCCACCATAAGATTCACAAGTGAGATGGACGTTATCGGAGTAGATAACGTCAACAAAACACCCACCTCAGCTATACTAGAGCCGCCTATGGACTTAACCCAGTTGAAGCACGATATTATCGCTGGGGTACAAGTCGAAATATCGAAAATACGAGCCGAACAGCAGGCCTTAAAAGAAATGTTTACGGCAAAGGTAGCTACTGAAAAGGAAAGAAGAGAGGACGAAACATTTTCCACCGTTGTCGGTAAGAATAGGAGTCGGAAACCCAGATCCGAGGCTGCGTTGGAGGCGGCGGCTGGCGCGAGCCATGAAGACGACATGGCTTCACCTGCAGTTGGCAGGCCGTACAAGCCTAAGGTTGTCCGTACACATGCGCCTCCTTCGCCGCCGACCAACTTCGTGGTCCTGCTGGAATCGATAGATCCTAGACACGGTGGCAAAGAAGTCCTGAAAGAAATTAAAGAAAAAGTAAACGTGGTTGATATCGGTGTAGGAATTAAAAGCGTCCGAGAAACCCGAAACAATAAAGTTGTCATCAGTTGCGAGAGCAATGATGACAGGAAAAAGCTCAGCGCTGCGATCAAATCCAAAACGGCCAACATTACTGTTGAGGTGCCCAAACTTCGAAATCCTCAGCTGCGTGTCATTGGCGTCATCCCAGACTATGCGGATACGAAAATTGAAGACGCCATTAAGAAGCAGAACACAAGACTTCTAGCAGGTATTGCAGAGGATGAGAAAGTGGTAAAGTACGTTCGCACCGTCAAAGGACGAAACGATGCAATCAAAAACGTAATAGTAGAGGTCAGCCCACAGGTTTGGGACGCCCTGAAGGACCAGAAGGTCAAAATAGGATTTCAGTCGGTGATGGCTGTAGACCAATCGCCCATACTCCAATGCTTCAGGTGCCATGGCTTTGGACACCGAGCTACAGAGTGTAGATCCGAGAGTAAATGCGCATACTGCGCGGACAACCACGATACGCGCAGCTGCAACAAACGTGAGTCTGCGCCTTGCTGTGTTAACTGCGTTAACAGCGAAAGGGAACATGGTCATTACGCATATAGCCAATCTTGCCCCGAGTGGGTAAAGTGGGATCGCATAGCTCGGGCGGCTGTCCGTTATTGCTAAGGGCGTCCCAAAGATCACCAATAATAGTAATAATCTCACAGCAGTTCAATGCAATCTTGGAAAGGGCTTTAACGCAACCCAAGAGTTAATGCAAAGTGCTAGAGTTAATGAATATGACATAATATTCATCACAGAACCATACGTTGGTAAACAAAATACAATGAAAAACATTGACGGCTACGATCTGTATCAATACGGCGATGCAACCAACAGGACCAAGGCCTGTATTGCCATTAAACATAACATAGGCAACTTTATTGGTATTACGCAGCACGCAACCACTAACATTGCCACGGTGCAACTACTCCTGGGGTCCAAGAAAATCTTGCTAACTTCAGTATACATCGAACCTGGAGAAGATCCCATAAATACAATATCACAAATTGAGCAAATCCTGAAGTCATATCCGCATGCAGAACACATAATATGCGGTGACTTTAATGGCTGGCATACGTCGTGGGGATCGCCTAAAAACAATGACAGGGGCAGAGCCATCTGCGATCTCGCGATTGCCAATGATCTGGTAGTATGCAACGTTGGAAGCGAAGCCACATTTCAAACTATCACACATGGGCAAATAAGAACCTCAATAGTAGATTTAACTTTAGCGTCCATAGGCATTGCACACTTAATCAAAAATTGGAGTGTTAACCTCGGAATTATACCCACCTCAGACCATCATGGAATTGAGTTCCAAATAAACACCAATTACAATAAGACCAAAAAGAAGACCTATACAACGACCTATAAATATTTCACAGAAAATGCAAATTGGGAAAACTTTACACATGAGCTCAAATTAAATATGGAACAATCTGCAATAAACAACATTGAAATTGAAACACTTAGTAATACCGGAATTGACTCTTACATAATAAACTTAACAAAGGTATTAACTAAAACCTGCGACAAAGTCTTTGCTCGGAAAAAACCTTATACAAGAGCTCCATGGTGGACCGAGCAACTAACTGACATGAAAAAACAAGTTATACACCTACACCACCGCCTACAAGATTTGAAAAGAGGCAGAAAAGACATCACCAACGTAATTCGCGAATTGGCCGAGGCGAGAAACAAATACGCCCAACAAATACGCACAACATCAACTGAACACTTTCGCGAATTTTGTAAAAACCAAGGAAAAGACGATGTATGGTCCGTCACCAACCGCCTACTAAAAAGCTCCTCACAAGTGCAACCGCCTGCTACCCTCAAAACCGACGATGGGACTTACACAACATCAATATCTGACACTGCAGAAAAACTCGCCACAAAGTTCTTTCCATTAGATTCCGTTAACAATGACACACCATATCATCAACAAATAAGAGAAACAGTAACCAATAACATTATCAATAAAGATCCTGAAATAAACAATGATGAACCACTATTTAACGTTCACGAGATCACAGAAATTATAAAAAACATGAGTCCTAAAAAGGCACCGGGACCGGACCATTTAACGGCTGACATATGTAGGCATTACATCGAGTGTTACCCCGAAAATATTACCAACCTGTACAACAGGTGCCTCAAATTACAATACTTCCCCACTGCTTGGAAAGCCGCTTACATCAGGACAATCCCTAAGCCAAACAAAACGAACTACAAGGAAACATCTGCCTACCGACCTATAGGTCTAATCAATGTTCTAGGAAAGGTACTGGAAAAACTTATAGCTACCAGACTCACCTATCATATGAATATAAGTAACACCTGTAGCAACGATCAGTATGGTTTTAGGGAACAGCGGTCCACCAATGATGCACTTAGCAGTGCTGTTAACAAAATAAGGGAATGCAAAGACAATGGTCGCCTTACTGTTGCCATATCGCTCGACATTGCGGGGGCGTTTGATAACGCCTGGTGGCCTACATTACTCAAAAGGCTATCTGACATTAATTGCCCTAGTGTCCTATTGAAAATAATCTGTAGCTACTTGAAGGATCGCACAATAACTCTCAATTATTCTGACACGACAGTGACAAAAGCGCAAACCAGGGGATGTGTCCAGGGCTCGGTCCTTGGACCCATTTTTTGGAATGCCATAATGGACACCCTATTAGAGAAAGATACACCTGAGCATAATTACATCCAAGCATACGCTGACGATGTCCTTATGATTTGCTCAGGGAAAGATGTAATAGAATTAGAAGCTAATGCCAATAAGTTACTAAACCTAGCCTATTTATGGGGCAAAAATAACAAATTAGAATTTGGCCCATTAAAAACTAAAATGATAGCCCATACACCAAAAGCTAAAGCAGCTAATATCCACATGAATAATATCCCAATACCGTTCGACACGCATTTTAAGCTGCTGGGCGTTATTATCGACCAGAATCTTAACTTCATCAAGCACACATTATACATCGCCAATAAGGCCCATAGAATCTATAAAAGAATATGTATATTCATCAAACCAACGTGGGGAGTACATGCTGCCAACATTGACATCATTTATAGGCAGGTCATCGAGCCTATCATTACCTATGCAGCAGAAGTTTGGTGGCATGCTACGAACTATAAAAAGGTATGCAACTCCTTACTTAGCCTTCAACGTGCATTTGCCATCAAGATTCTCCATGGCTTTAGAACCTTGCCCACCATTCCGTCAATTGCACTGGCAGGACTCACACCGCTACCTGCTAAGGTGAAGGAGGTTGCCTCCATAGAGAGGGTGAAACGTACTAAAGTTACAAATTACTTACCTGACGACATAACGTATGATGGGAGAGCACCAGTTACAGAACTCCTACATCCTGCCCGACGCCCTCATATCGTAGTCAAGGATGTTAACAACAACCAAGAACTGGAGCCCTACTGCTCCACCAACATGCACCAAGTCTACACAGACGGCAGCAAACACGATGGAGTAGTAGGCGCTGCAGTTATCATACTTTACCCGGATGGTCGCAGACACACCAAAAAATTAAAACTGCATAGCAGTTGCACGGTGTTCCAGGCAGAATGCCTGGCAATTGAAGAAGCATGCAACCTATGCTGGAAACTCGGCCTGGAGCATGCAACCATCTTTTCGGACTCCAAAGCAGCACTCTTTGAGCTGAGCTGTAGAAACAGCACAAATGCAACTATAAATAGGACCCACAAACGCATAGTCCAAATACGAGAGCAGGCACACAGCATAGAATTCTGCTGGATCAAGGCACATGTTGGCCTCCTCGGTAATGAGGAGGCTGACATGGCCGCCAAATCAGCAGCGTCGCAACACAAACAGCCGGATTACTTTAAATTCCCCTTGTCATTTCACAAGAAAAATCTCCACGCTGAATCGATAAAAAATCATGAATCCATATACCAAACCTGTACGACAGGCACACATGTTAAACAGTGGCTACCGACTCTCGAAGATATTAAGACCTTTAGACAACATTTTAGCTTAACATTCCAAATGACGCAAATCATCACAGGGCACGGATATAACAAAACTTACCTCAACAGACACCACATCACTGAAACCAATACGTGCCCGTGTGATGATACAACACCACAGAGCATAAAACATCTACTAGAAAGCTGTCCTAGATATGCAAATAAAAGAAATAATCACGAATTAGTATGCAATATAAACAATGTAAATCCTTATAATCTGCAGGAAATAATACTTAAAGAAGCGACAAAGGAATCATTTATTAATTACACTAACGACATCATAAACAGCCTGAAGAAATTTAATAAAACGTAAACAACATAAAAGTACAACCACGCAGCAACAAAATTAAATGTGATACACAAAAAAGTACAAATACTTAAACTGTAACGTAACTAACAGTATAAAACAAAGATTGCCCGTCTCTCATGCGGGAATCTCTCAAATATTACGTCCAATGGTCGCCCGTATCTATAGCGAGGGCCATTGGTACTATTTGAAGATTGAAATATAAAAAAAAAAAAAACCTAACCTAACCTAACCTAACCTAACCTAACCTAACCTAACCTAACCTAACCTAACCTAACCTAACCTAACCTAACCTAACCTAACCTAACCTAACCTAACCTAACCTAACCTAACCTAACCTAACCTAACCTAACCTAACCTAACCTAACCTAACCTAACCTAACCTAACCTAACCTAACCTAACCTAACCTAACCTAACCTAACCTAACCTAACCTAACCTAACCTAACCTAACCTAACCTAACCTAACCTAACCTAACCTAACCTAACCTAACCTAACCTAACCTAACCTAACCTAACCTAACCTAACCTAACCTAACCTAACCTAACCTAACCTAACCTAACCTAACCTAACCTAACCTAACCTAACCTAACCTAACCTAACCTAACCTAACCTAACCTAACCTAACCTAACCTAACCTAACCTAACCTAACCTAACCTAACCTAACCTAACCTAACCTAACCTAACCTAACCTAACCTAACCTAACCTAACCTAACCTAACCTAACCTAACCTAACCTAACCTAACCTAACCTAACCTAACCTAACCTAACCTAACCAGCTAACTTCATCTTAAAAATCTAATTCTCATATATTATTTAAAGTTCAATTGCCCCGATTTTTAGAGCGTATAAACACAGTCCTACCTTCAGTAGTTTTCAAGATATTAATTTTTTAGTAGTTTTTGTAAGTCCGAATTTTCAACCATCTGCCATTTTGCCGTTTATTAGAATATTTCTTATCTGTTTTCACATATTAGTAGATCTTTGTACACTTCAAATTACCCTGCTACTTAACTTTGAAATTTTTCACATTCTTCATACAAATATCTTCAGACTCCCCCAAATTTTTCGGTGCCTGCAAGAAGTGTCTTAGCAACGCACTTTGAGACTCAATAGTTTTGTTTCCAAACGGTCGATTCTGAATTTTATTTGCTTAATCAATAGGTTTTACTCATATCTTTATCTTTTATTAACACCGTTTTCTTACAAACAGCTTAATCATCCCTTAAATTAATATTTTCTAAAAATTAAAAAGTACGGAGAAATAAATTTATTTCTTCGCTATTTACAGACCTAAAAATCTGTAATTCGGCACATATAAAGTCTTTGACAAGACCTACTTTTGAAGCCCCCAGTTATAATTTTCGGAGCAATAGTTAACCCGCTATCAATTTTTCAATTTTCTTTATATTCGTACATAGAAAATGTATAGAACTCCACCCCAGTCGCCCCGCAAAGCCCGTAAAACTCGGGAAGTGCGTGGTGAGTCAACGGAGAATAAGCCAGGGCCCATTACTCCGCATACACCTCGTCGTCTGAGACCCAGACAACAGGATATGGAGCGTAAGCACCCAAATATGGCTTCACAAGAACCCCTAGAATCTCAAGACATCTCTCAGCAACATGGTGACAGTCAAGACACCGCACAAATTATCCCTTGCGAAGTGAGTCTCATCGATATGGACCTGCAGGAGATAAACAGCCGTGTGCTGAATGAGACTTTCTCCCTTAAAACCACCGAAGGAGTAAGTGCCAACAGAAAGCCTTCTGACGCGCTCAGACCTGCAGTGACATTTAACATTGACAGCTCTGGCGAGATGGAGGCACTTCAACTTAGCAACAACACGCCAAACACAGTGCCTGATACTAGGGACGCAACCGAGGTGCATGGCAGCACGGAGTATGAAGTCGCCAACCTGGCCGTCTTCCTGCAGCAGCCGCTACCACAATCGCAGCAAACACCGTGCCTGCAGCAGTCACAGCAGCAGCCACAGACACTAGTGCTGTCACAATCACAGCCTACGCCACCGGAATCACAGCCTGGGCCGCCTATCAAATTAGGTCAAACATTAATTGATAAACCAAAACCCAAGAGCATCAAGAGCACCAAAAAGGTCAGGCCCGAAGACCAGATTGAACTTGGTGCATATGCTTCGGATGTCATTGACACTGACACGTTCTTCTCCGTTGTTGGCTGCTTGGCAAAGTTAATTGATAGGGCGGTTAATGAGGAGAAGAGCGTGAATAGGACAAATAAGGATGCCATCACCAGAGCGTCAAATGAGATTGCAATGGCCATAGACAAAATGAAATTCATATCAAAATATGAATTGCAGTCCTCGAAAATCAGCGAAATCCGTCAGGTAATCGCAGAAGCCAAGAGTCCAACTCCTACAAGGAGTCTATCTGGAACATCCCATGTCACTCAATCACCACCCAGAGCAGAAAGGAATACCCACCTTCTACAAGGGATTGCACAAAAATTGGACGATTTACCCAAAGTAACTGATACGGCTCGAATAATCAAGGAGACCATTCGGCACGAACTGGGAGAAATTAAAGCGTATTTCAAAAAATCTCCCAACTCGGGCTGAGCTGGAAAAACTAGCAAACGATCAGAAAGGAACCAATGACCTTGTATCAACGGCAATAATGAGACTAAGCGAGGAAGGCATAGATGACGCCAATCAAGAACACGCTGATGGAGGATTCGTTGAGGTTCTCAGCAAAAAAGCCCGAAGAAAGGCTCGTGTACAAGCAAATGCGCAAACTACGGCTGGGGCCTCAACCACACACCATCCTACGGCAACATCGAATACTCCGGAGTCACACAAGTCGGCTGCTGCCGCGAAACCCAACTTAATCCCAACCAACACCAGCTACGCTGTCATCCTTGAATCGCTGGACCCTCGTAAGGAGAGCAAAGAGGCATTACAAGAGGTCCAGGACAAGGTTGACCTCGTCGAGCTTGGCGTGGGAATTAAGGCACTGCGCCACACAAAGAACAACAAGGTCATAATTAATTGCGAAACTGAGGAAGACAGAGTTTTGCTCAGCAACGCAATTAAAGAAAAAACCGCCGGGGTCACCGTAGGAGTCCCGCTGCTCCGCAACCCCTGCATTAAGCTAATTGGCGTTATTAAAGATAACGCAGGCGAGAAGATAGTGGAAGCTATCAAGAAACAAAACACCAAGATGTTTGACGGTGTTAGTGAAGAAGATAGACATATGAGGTTCATACGCAGCGTTAGTGGCCGTA
>JALPQI010011939.1:0-44479 GCA_025490895.1 Thaumatotibia leucotreta
AAATAGGAGCAAGAAAATATTGTTGGTTGAGAGCCGAATCTCAGTAACATACTTACTTGAACTAAAGTTCGTATCTCAGTTCTGATTCAATGCTGAAATGAGTGAAATGAGAGGTTGCTAAGAGTAGTGAAAATATTTCGTCGATTGACAACCGAAACTCACTAAGTAACAAATACGTACTTGAAATAGAGATCGTATCTAAGTTCTGATTCAATACTGACATAAGTGGTTGCGAAGAGTAGTGACAGTTTTTATAGTGAATTTTGCTTGTCAGCCGACGATTTATAGTGAGTTTTGCTTGTCTGCCAACGATATATTTTATTCTCGGTTCGAATACCATCGAGGGCATTATTTGTGTATTCATTTACCACAAATATTTGTTCCTTGGTTGTGGTGTTACTATTTAACCTTTTTGAAGCAACGTCAAATACAAAAGCTGTCACTCACACGCCACGTCAACAAGATAAAACTGAAATTGAATTTTAAGCACATGCGTGTAGGTCTATATTGCTTTGTGGACCAAGACTTATATATCGGTCTTTGGTGTTGAACCTGCGGTGCCAGTATATCATTAGTTGGCGTCCAAAAGGTTAAGTATCTAGATATATATTATATCTATCCCACCCACTTCACTCAGCCTTAATTGGGCTTACCGTGGGACTAGGTCGATTTGTGTAAGATGTCCCATGATATTTATTTATCACATTATGCTGAGGCGAGTCCATTTCGTGGTATAATAATATATTAAGTGCTGAATCTGTCTGTTTTGTCTTGTCCTGTTATGCTTGTTATATTTGCCACGAATAAATTATTTGTATTTGTATTTATTTATATACATAGACAGCCACGATCAAGGAACAAAATTAAATATTAGTGATAAATAAATACACAAAAAATGCCCTCGCTGGGTTTCCAACCCAGAACGTAGCTTGTTAGGCAGGGTCACTACCTACAAAGGCTGAGTCTTATATGTATGCTTTGGAATGCTGCTTTCAAACCGATCGAATGCAAAGTATGAATACCGCTCCCAGTATTTGTTATCATCCAGGATAAACTTGTTGCTACGTTTCTTGCAATGTTCAAGTAAATCCTTGCCACCTCCCGTCTGCTTACCATCTCATTTCGCGCCGTCTGAAGGCAAATCCAGCTGTCGAGGCTTAGCTTAGTTTCTAAATCTAGTGTTTGTTTTGACAGGATCTAGTTTTCTAAGACCTATTTTGAAAGGACAAATGTAGGTGCCAAAGCTTGTATTTATATTGACCGGTGAATTGGCATCGTCGCGTTATACTGACAAACTAAAATCAACTTGATTTCCTGCTGAGTAGGAAAGAATTTCAACGTCAACGTACAGTGAGTCAGAGGAAGAAGAAAGGACGGCAACCCTTCTTCCTTCCTATATCGGCTTAAGGCTACCCATCCCAGAGCGTGTCTACCTCTAAAAAAAACTGTGTGCCCCCTGGTATGCCGGCTTGTCCGGAGCAGGCTTGTTCCTGGCTGGGTGTGGTGTCTATGTTCATGTTCATGAGTAGGAAAGAATTTCAACGTCGATTTCTCTTATATGGCCGGGCCTTTGGAGGTTAAAATAAGAACGTGTGTAACTAAATTTAGTATGGAGAATTGAGTTGGCTGACTCTTATTAACATAAGACATATCTTACCTGAACCTACACACCCAATCTTTATTACAATATTGCGAAACAAGAAATTGTTCGTATCTAAGAAGCGCGAAGATTAAGCCATAACTCTGCCTCTCCGGAACAAGAACGTACTTAAGTCCACGCCGGGTACACACCATTTACGTCATTATTTATATAAGCAGAGAGGTGAATAATGCGAAGACAGGGAGATAAGGCTTTAATCAGGTTGCTAATCGGATAGCGTGCTTCTTTAAAGTGTAGTCATCAGATATGCCTGAATGGCTATGTTGCTCATAAATTGCTGAACGCACTGGGTACAGTCGCGTCAGAAGCGTTCAAAAATATCTACACACGCCTTCATCGTCATAACGATAAAGGCGCGTTGAGATATTTTTGAGATATATCTGATGACGATTGTACTTATTTAACGGTCCAGATTCAAAAGTTCAATTGTTATTTTACTAAGTTTGTATACATTTTATTTTGTAAGAATTCCAAGTTTTAACGTGTAAAATACAAAAAATATATGGAAAAGTTTGAGTATTTTAAATACAAAAACCAAATAAAAAAAATCCTCAATTCGTACTGACAAGAAGAGACTTAATGCCTTTTCGAATTGGGATCTCGGATTTAACGTATGCTAGATTTTTCGATACCCGGATTGGGTCAGGTGAAGTTTATTTAGTGAGAAGTTTTAGATTTAAGAACTTTCAGTTACAATAAAATCCTAAAAATACATGGGATATTGCTGGTTAGGCTACTTTTGGCATTGATTTAGGTGTAAAAGGGAGGCCTATGTTCAGTAGTGACTTCAACAATGAATAGTGATTATTCGGAAAAAAGTTTTGGTTTATATATTTAAACCGTTTTGAAGAGACATGAGGAAAGGATAGAAGAAAGAAGAAACCTGTCTCACATGTCCTCAGAGACATTGCAACACTTTAGGTCTTCCTTAATTAAACCCAAGCATGTCTTGCTGGGCCCCAATTGAAGTTTCTAGCTCACGATGGAGTGTAGAATGTGATCAGGAAGCCTTCTCTTCACACGTCCATACTACGTTAGCCTGCTTTCTTGTCTTATAAGTACTACGCATTAGGAGGAATAATAGGAGGTAAATGCCCATAATCGCCACGCTGGGCAAGCGGGTTGGCGATCTCAGTAGTGTGTCCACTGTGATGACGCTGCTGCCTGTCATCAATATTTGAATAATAAATGATCAATGACACTTCAATCCCTTAGTCGACTCTTACGACACCCACGGGAAGAGTTGAAATCAATGGCGACAAAATTGACAGTAATTATTATAAATACATCATCATAAAGGCCATAGTCGGATTTTCATAGTAAGTCAACCTTTAAATCAACCAGACTCTAGTATTTTTTTGTGAGTACCTCTTATGGTGAAGAATATTTCTGCTGAGTATCAACGTCCTATCGGTGACAGTTTTTGACTTATGATTTTTTTTAGTTTTTTCTTTAATGTGTTGTATCTCAGGATGTATAAAAGGGAATTGCTTCAAATTTTGAAATAATGTTCTTTATTTAGATATGCATCGAATTTAAAAAAATGAATATCGATTGTCGTATAAAAAAAAGAAAAAAAAGACCAAAAATTTTTTCATATTTTTTTTTATGTACCTATGAAGTAGTGACACCTCTATTTTCTTTTTCTAATTATAGACCATACATTGGCCTACTAGTTGCCTAAGTATCAAAATTTTCCAAGCGGTACTTCTTACCAAAAATCGGCAATATGTGTGGTCAAGTTCTGCATTCAATCGGTGTTTTTCAATGTAGTATACAAACTCTTCATTTATATTTGAGTTTTCTTATCAGGTTATCTTATTTAAGAGTAAATGCTGACAGTAATACACTAAACCGGTTTGCTTCACTCGGAGACCTCAGTATTTTTTTCTTACCCTTATCTTTTTTTTAAATATTTGCTGCAGCTCTTGCACTTTTTATTAATATTTCCATGAAACGGATTCATTGCAGTTAAATATTATCGAGATATGCTAGTTGAAATGGTAAACGGCCG
Organism: Thaumatotibia leucotreta; assembly: GCA_025490895.1. NCBI lineage: Eukaryota > Metazoa > Arthropoda > Insecta > Lepidoptera > Tortricidae > Thaumatotibia > Thaumatotibia leucotreta. Next base: position 3,675 of record JALPQI010011939.1, read on the forward strand.
ATTAATAATGAAATAAACAGCTTGCATCATGATGACATTAAGTTGTCATTAGCATTTACTCTTAAATAAGATAACCTGATAAGAAAACTCAAATATAAATGAAGAGTTTGTATACTACATTGAAAAACACCGATTGAATGCAGAACTTGACCACACATATTGCCGATTTTTGGTAAGAAGTACCGCTTGGAAAATTTTGATACTTAGGCAACTAGTAGGCCAATGTATGGTCTATAATTAGAAAAAGAAAATAGAGGTGTCACTACTTCATAGGTACACAAAAAAAAATATGAAAAATTTTTTGGTCTTTTTTTTTCAATTTTTTATACGACAATCGATATTCATTTTTTTAAATTCGATGCATATCTAAATAAAGAACATTATTTCAAAATTTGAAGCAATTCGCTTTTATACATCCTGAGATACAACACATTAAAGAAAATACTAAAAAAAATCATAAGTCAAAAACTGTCACCGATAGGACGTTGATACTCAGCAGAAATATTCTTCACCATAAGAGGTACTCACAAAAAAATACTAGAGTCTGGTTGATTTAAAGGCTGACTTACTATGAAAATCCGACTATGGCCTTTAAGAGTCAAACTCTTGTCGGCGTAACTGATGAATGTAGCTGTCTCCATCTAACTCTGTCCAAAGCCTCCTTGACTTCCTTTTACGACACAACGTCTACTTTCTCTTTTATTTGTTTCATGTAACTTCTTCCAGGTCTCCCTCTTCCTCACTTTCCTTAAATTCTTCCTTCTGTTTTTTATCAAAGCGTCATGTCGTATAAGGTGGCCAAACATTCTCCCTTTTCTATTTTCTATTGTCTTTAACAACTCCTTTTTTCATTCACTCCTTTAAACATTTTTTAATATTATGATCTTAGTAAATACAATAAAAACATAATAAAATGTATCAAACGAAGGAAATATACCTAGGGTAAATAATTCACGTAATAAATTTAATATCCAATTTTATAATAGAATCGCATTTTGTCCTAAAAGATAAACTTCTCACCGAAACCTCATAAAAACGGAATATCTAATTTGACGTCTTGCCCTCCATTATTAAATCTGAATAAAGAGCGTTTATTCTACCGGGCGGTCTTTTGTGTAGCGGCTTAACGTTTACAGTCAGAATCGGATATATTAGAGCAGCTACGGTGCTCAAAAATATCTGAACAAGCACTTAACACCAGGGTAATAGAGGCTCATATATTTACTTGTGAGCTATCTGGCCGTTCTGATATTATATGACTGTACAAACCAAAGCCAAATCCAAAAATGTATATGTAAAGAATTTGCTCATATCATAATATGGTACGGCAATCTTATTAGTCTCTCAACGAGCTATGGAGAGGGCTATGCTCGGAGTTTCTCTGCGTGATCGAATCAGAAATGAGGAGATCCGTAGGCGAACTAAGGCTACTGGCAGTCCTCCGGATCAGCAAGCTGAAGTGGCGATGGGCAGGCCACATTGCAAGCAGATGGTCGATGGGGTCGAAAACTGCTCGAGTGGAGACCACGGCTAGGCAAACGCAGCGTAGGACGTCCACCCACAAGATGGACAGATAGACGACCTAACCGGTATATGTGGAGATCCGGAAGGGACGCCTATGTTCAGCAGTGGACGTCTTATGGCCGAGATGATTATGATGATGATCTTACATCTATGACGTCTATTACATTGGAGGAAGGTACTTGTAAAAAATTTTGAAAATCGTTTTGATGATGATTTAAATGAAAATGAGATCTTTATTGCGTGTGATACATTCAGGTTTACAATTTCTGACAGTTAATTTGTAAGCGTTTTAGAAAGAACGTCTCACTTTGTCGCTTACCATAAGAACGGCATTGATTTGTAATTTGATACGAATTAATTGTGAAATGAATGTATGTGCCATGAAACAGTTTTACGCAGGGACCGAACCGTTATTTTCTCCATACAAAAAGAACGCGATGGCCTCATGGAAAGACCGGCGTAGGCAGACGCTAGCAATATGTTGAGATGAGGCCATTTCGTAGCATGCACTTTTTTATTTTTATTTTTTTCTTTATGGATTTGTTACGAATTAACGTATTTCTGTAAATAATGGCTAGGCGCCTTTTTTACCTACATTGGATTAAAAACGAACAAATTTTCTATCTTACAGCGGTAATTTATAGCTGTAACTATAGCTAATTTTACATACAGGTAAAAAGTGTTAGGGGAGATTGCCTGCATTAAGGGAGAGTGAATAGGGGAAGCTGGGTGCGAGTTGATGCTTGACTTGTGTTTAGTCAGCCGATTTTTTGGGTTCGTTGACCTGACGATGAAAACTTGGACACAAAAATGTCTAGCCTATTTTTGTCATTTACTCAATAAACTCATAGAATTTTGAACACTACGAACAAATAAAACATGGAAGCCGCACGCCATACTAAATTGCCTTTCAAAAACGGTCCTGAATTTTAGTTGACAAGTATCACCCCCTGTTCAATGCATCACAGCAATGAATTAGAATGTCAACCTATAAAAACTTAAACCGCCATTTATAAATAGTTGTGATTGGTCCATCAAAGTTTTGATTGGCGATATTCAATAAACATTTGTCAAAGATGTTGCGCCGAAATATGCGCGGTATCATGAAAAGCGCTATGTCCTGGCCATAGTGCCCATATTGGCACAATTGAACAATTGGTATTGGGGGCATTTTTGAGCTGGCGTTAGGCGTCCATGTTTTATATGGTCGCAGTTTGAACATTTGAAAATCTTAACAGAACTGAAAATTTAATTAGCATATCTAGCCCGCCAAAACTAAAATGTGATTATCTTTCCACAGGTAAGTTCCCGAAGTAACTCCGTAAGTATGTTAACAAGTTTCGCTTCGAGGCTGCGGTGAGTTTCATACATTTATATGAAAGTAAACTTAAATGGGGACAGGTATTCCTTTGGGACGTGGATGCATTGTATCACGGTATTTTTTGTTTTAGATTTTTTATTAGGAACATTAGGATGACGTCACGGTGTGAATTTGCGTGTGGCTATGACATACTCTGTCTCGCTCATGCATCGTTACACGTCACGTAGTTATTGGATAGTTACTCAGTGAAGATGACATGTGCATCTGTGCTAAAATATCGGCTGCTCAATAATTTCAATTTACGATTTACATGATAAATATCCCGTTTCAAGTCGTACTAATTTAGTCTGTAGTGTCAGTCACTTTCGGTAATTTGATATCAAACTTAATATGACGGAACTGCGGGCTATTTATTACTTTAAAATATCGTTTTAAAATAAAACTATGAAAACGGATATACTCGTGTATATTTAATTTTAACTTAATTCCGACGTTTCGAACACTTTATAGGGTTCGTGGTCTGCGGATGACTCCCTGTAAAGTGTTCGAAACGTCGGAATGAAGTTAAAATTAGTTAATATACGCGAGTTTATCCGTTTTCATAGTTTTATTTCATGTGTAATCCTCGCGGTAACCGAAGAAAATATTATATCGTTTTAACTTAAACGAGTTGATTATCCAAGAATATCGACTCGACTAAAGAATAGAATCGACTTAAGTTTAAGAATCGGACCCTGAATAAGTGGCGTGCCAAGTAGCAGCGTTGTTTTAAGAAACGGTGACTTAAGTTGTTTCTAAAATTTATATGAAAGTAAACATAAATGAAGATTCCTTTGGGGCGTGTGTGCATGGTCGCACGGCCCGATATTTTGATAAGTGATAACGTTCAACACTATTTGTGTACAGTTTACTACTGTACAATATTTTCCGTTTACGCTGCAACCTACTTTAAGCTACTTTTAAACACATTATTGTTACACCAGTACAAAACTAGCTTGCACACGATAAACATCAACTGAATAGTCAACCAACTTACCTAACTTGTAACTATTTTAACTTTATTAAAGCAGTATACCTTAAACTCAGTGTCTGCAATCATCTCAACACAATCAACCTTATCAAGCAAGTTTATAGGCTAACTGGCCCATACAATTTGGGAGTATCAGGCTTTCCACTAGTGTCCGAGGGCGGCCATCTTGCAATGACTTTGTTCTTTCTGGTATGGTTTCTGTTTCATTAGAGCCTAAACTCAAATTACTCCATTACATGATACAACCCAATTTTAAAAACACGTATGTATTTCCATGTAAAAATAAATTCAAAACAACCTAATGTTTCAGCAAAACACATTCTTCTAAATTGTAAACAGGTAGAGGTATACAGGAGTAGGTACTTGGGGACTCCACATACACTAAAGGAGGCATTTAGCAACCTGAAACATACACTGAGTTTCGTGGAGGAGCTTGGATGGTTGGAATAGGGCTACCTCGCTATCACGCAAAAAAGGCACGATGGTTGTCGAGTTGCGGAAAAAGCCCAGGAAAACTAACTAACTAACTAACTAACCTAAAGTTTAAATACCAGAGTCCCAAAACACGCTAAGTAAGCTGAAACCAACACCTTGTCTCGATTCGTATCGCTACCAAAATACTGTCATAAAAGCCAAAGATCAATACGAACATTTGCCGTGTCATACTAGACCCGAAGCCATTCTCTAAATACAAAATAGTCTCTAAACACACTAAAACTAAACTCTTTGCAAGCTAGTCCGGTGAAAGAAATAGGGTCTTTTGAGACTAACATGTTCTACGACTAAGAAAAACCGAGAGTGTAGTATCATCCATACGTATAAAATTGTACATTTATCTCGTCATTAAATTCATATCACATTGCAATATCGTGCGACAATGGACACGAACCCTTGTTTTCTATCTTCAGTAAGATTTTAATTAAATCTCCACTACAGCTCCATACAAATTACTAGTCTACTCACTGACAATAGAGTCTAATATCGCCCGCTTTGTATGTTATAATGAAGGCTTGATCTAAGTTTAGTGAATTTATTCGTTATGGCGATTTATGTGCTTTGTCTTTGGTATTTTCTCATTATGGACGTAGTGTTACGTTTCTTTGAGTCATTTCATTATCTGGACGGTGGAAGGGTTTAATGAGATTTAGCCTCGTGTAGATACATAATATACAGGGTGGAACGGAATGATGATACTACGAGCTACTAAGCTATGAACTATCGGCTATAAACACGAACAAAAGATAGTCACTCCCGTGTAAATAAAAAAGACATGGCGATACTCGTCCAGCTATCAGCTATTACCGCCGGGCGAATATCGCCGCGTCTCTTTTTTTTTACACGGGAGTGCGTATCTTTTGTTCGTGTTTATAGCTCATAGTTCATAGCTGAGTAGCTCGCGGTGTGACCAGTGCCTTACGATGAACTTTCAGTATAGTACCAACATAGAAACAACTTAAAAAAAAATTACCACTTACAAAGTGATTGTAAATTTTCCGTATACGCTTTCGATGTTGGTCCCATACTGAAACTTCATCGTAATGGTTGGTAGATTCGGTCGGTAGCGAGAAGGATCGTCGTTCCGTTCCATTCTGTATACTGGAAGTACTCGTAACAAAAATAAAAAGTATTTGTTCTATACAATAAACATTTGAAACTGAACAGAGTTGAATTTGTTTTGCTTTGTATCATTCAATTTTAAAACAAAATACTGAACTCTTGATTTTGTTTCAGTTTATTTAAATTCTATTGCAATTCTTTTGTTTGGTGAGCGGCTAGTGTTTATACAATGTATATCATTTTGATTGAATCTAGATTCTAAGGTCTTGGCAGGTTGCAGGCTTACATAACAAGTAAAAGTCTTTTCTATTGAGGGGGTCTTTAACTTACATTTAAATAATGTTATAAAGACTGTCCACGTAAAAAAGTGGTCGACGTTATAATGACAAATAATATGAAAAAAATAACAAAAAACTAATCAATTATATATTTATATAATAGTATAATTCGTGTTCTTCAAAATATAATACAAGACTTGTGCAACACATTAAGACTAATAAAATGCCCTGACTTTTCTTCTTACTCCTTCCATTAATCTTTGTACATCGGTTTCGGTGACCGTTTTACATGTTGTATCCCAATATTTTTTGAATTGTTGTACATCAGTAGCAATTTTCTGACTTTTTTTAGCTTTCTTTTCATTATTGCCCAGAATTTCTCTACAGGCCGGAGTTCTGGGCAGTTTGGAGGATTTGCAGATTTCGGTACAACAGAGATATTATTTTCCTCATACCATGTCAAAACCGATTTCGCGTAATGAGAAGTGGCAAAATCAGGCCAAAATATGACTGACTGCGCGTGGCTTCTTATGAACGGCAATAAACGTTTTTGTAAACACTCCTTCATGTAAACGACTTGGTTAACCGTGCCAGTTGTAACGAAAGATTGCAACACAAAATTTTTTTTTCCAAACTTGTCTAGTTTTTTGTTGTGAATTTATCATCAATATCTCCTCGTTTATTTGCGACGTAAAACTGTAACCCTGGCAACTGCTTGAAATCTGCCTTGACGTAGGTCTCATCGTCCATCAAAATGCAATCAAATTTCGTCAAATAATTTGTATACAATTTTCGGGCTCGAGTTTTACATACTTTTTGTTTAGTAGCATCGCGATTTGGAACGCAAAACGCCTTATATTAGTGTAAACCTGCTTTTTGTTTGATCTTTTGGGATTTATGCGTCGTTGGACTAAAAGTAAATATGACGATGTATAAAAATGTCTACATATAAAATAAAATTGGTCCGAGTGTTAGAAAGCCAATACTTTAGAATGCTTAAGTTTTATCAAGTCGGAATATAAAAATGGCTACTATCAAATTATAAAAATATTTATGTCTTATCAAGTCGAAATATAAAAATGACTACTTTCAAAGTGTACAAATGTTTAAGTCTAATCAAGTCTGAATATAAAAATGACTACTTTCTTTACTATAGGTCCAGGATTATAATAATACATATACGGATCAAATTCATCACCACCAACAATCATATACAGGTGGACATTTTTATACTTCGTCAAAATTACATACGCCCGAACTTATGCAAGTGGACATTTTTATACATTGCCATATTTACTTTTAGTCTAGTGTCGCAACATGTTTATATTTGGTCTAATACACAGGTGAACATTTTTATACTTCGTCAAAATTATATACGCCCGAATTTAAGCAAGTGGACATTTTTATATATCGCCATATTTACTTTTAGTCCAACGACGCATAAATCTCTTTTGGACGTACGACTTCGATACCTTACATTTCCTGGCGACGTCTCGAATGGACAGTGTTGGGCTCTTCTTAAAGTGCTCGATGACTTTCCTTGCCTCACTTTTATCCATGGAACCGTGTTTTCTACCCGAACCTTTCTTCCTTTCGACCGTCAACGTCGAGCGATAATTAGCTAATACCTTTTGGACGGTAGATTTAGGAACGGATAATAATTTAGCTAGCTTAGCTTGCGACATATCAGGATTTTCATTGTAAGTGTACAAAATTCCTTTACGCTTGTACAGTTACCTAGAGGCCATTTTATTGTAGTTATTATTTTTAAAATCGAAAGTAGTCCCAAAATAAACCTTATATATCCCGCCTTCTAACTGTCACAGTGACAGATTTCATTTTTCTTTAATTATTTTTTTTAAAGAATTTTATGTCGACCACTTTTTTACGTGGACAGTCTTTACAAATGTTATGAAATATATTTTGGCTGTGTGGTGAGAATACATTGGTCACCATCCTAAGACTGCGTTTCCAACAGAGATGTGCGAAACGCAGCCTAACCCCTCCTTCGTGTGTCGAAGAGTCGACTAAGAGATTGAAGTGTCACCGACCATTGTTTGATAAAAGATTGATGATGGGCAGCAGCGTCATCAAAGTGGACACATTACTGCGATCTAAAAACCGCTTGCCCAGCGTGGCGATTATGGGAATTTACCTCCTAATGTGTCTATCTATACGCATAGTTAATAGGAGAGGCCTACGTCCAGCAATGGACTAACATAGGCTGATGATGTGATGTTATGAAATAATTAGTTTTTTTTACTTTAGTCGATATGACCGTCTTATTAGATTATACACTAACGATTTAGTACAGCTGCCGCGATCACGATCAGACCACGCCCGCTGCGTTGAGTGCATGTTTAGATATTTTTGAGCGCCGTGACCGCTCCGATATGTGATGGCGACTCTAGGTACTAAATAAAAAGATAGGAAAACTTGTATGAATAAAGGAAGTTACAAAAAATAAATAAATAAACGTCTTGCGACATCTTACACAAATCGACGTAGTCCCATGGTAAGCACAATTAAGGCTTGTGTTGTGGGTACAACCACTTAGATACAAACACACTATATACAGGAACTTGTATGAATAAAGGAAGTTACAAAAAATAAATAAATAAACGTCTTGCGACATCTTACACAAATCGACGTAGTCCCATGGTAAGCACAATTAAGGCTTGTGTTGTGGGTACAACCACTTAGATACAAACACACTATATACAGGGTGACTGGTAATTCGATCTATTCCTTGAAAGGGGTTATTCTAGGGCTTATTTGCAATGTTTTTGGCTCAGTCAACCAGGGGTCAAAACTCAATGGTTTTCGAGTTATTCAAGTTTTCAGTTTTTTTTGGAAATCCGCCACCTTGCGCCCTAGGAATGCTAATTACAAAAAAAGTACATGCATTAGGATAGTCAATTCTTGTTTTTCTTATAGCCAGTAAATGAGAAATTACTTTAAACAAAAACAAATTCCAAAAATTGTTATCTCTTGGGAAATAAAAGGTCATAAATCACTAGTCAAAGATTTTTTCTCACGTTTTTTTGTCAATCAAAGTCGATTATTCAAAAAAATGTGTATGGAACTTCACGTACAAATTACAGAAATAAATTGCCTAGTACATAACCTTTCTGAAAAGGTAAAAATGTTTACAAGTTTTGCTAATAAATTGAAAATAATAACATTAATAACAGAGAAGGTAGCGTTTGGACTTGAAGCGTACCTGACCCGAAATCGGTTTGTTTGTGTCACCCTTGTTATCTTAGCTTATTATTTTTTGTTATCTTTTGGGGTTCAAAGTCAGGTCAGTTTACCTTCTGGCAGGTCAGGACAGGTTCGTATGTAATGATGTTATTAATAATTAATGAAAGTAATAATAATAAAGGGAATTATTCGGAAGTGTTCGTGATAATCGTGATTAACCGAGGCTTCGTTATTTGTACGCATCAAGTAAACAATCAGTAACTTTCAACTATTCGGACATCTTGTTGATTACTTTTATCAAATGGCGGCTTAGCAATTTGACGAATACGCGGATATCCTGTATTGTTACGGATTTGCTGATGATGACGCAGCTGCAGCACGAAGAGAATATCAACGGCGGTTTCCAAATCGCCGTTTACCTGATGTCGGCTTGTTTGGTACAACTTATCGACGTGTTCGAGAAACTGGATCGGTTCAACGACGTCAAGCTGATGCTGGAAGACCTCCACTTCGTGATCCTGATCAAGAAGAAGAAATCATGGAATTGTTTCGGGCAGACGGCACTACTTCGACCAGAGCTGTGGCTAGCCAGCTTGGTATGTCTTAATGGAGGGTTTGGTTCACGCTGCACTCAGCACGGCTGTATCCATACCAAAAAATTGTAGCAGCTGCCGAAACCATGAGAGAAAACATGTCGACGCGTGTAACCATCACAGAAGTACGCAGAAGGCTTCGTGCTTGTATACGAAATGAAGGCAGGCAATTCGAACAAAACTTGTAAATACTTTTTTTTTTTTTTTAAGATTAAATTTGTGTGTTGCTAATGTTTTTCTTATGTTGTTGTTGCTCTTAAGTAAGTTAGGTGTTTGAACTCTCTTTATTTATTTGTTTGTTATTTAATAAAAGTATTTTTTTTTAATTGTTATTAGACTCCAATACTTGTTTTTTTTCTGCAACGTCCTGTTCCAACAACAAATCTGTTTTATGTCACAAAAACTTACCTACAAACCAACTTCGGGTCAGGTATTTTTAATTATTATTAATTACGTTAATGAATGAATGAATAACACACGAACATGCCCGAAATTGTCAGAAGGCAAACTGACCTGACTTTGAACCTCAAAAGATAACAAATAATAAGCTAAGATAACAAGGGTGACACAAACAAACCGATTTCGGGTCAGGTACGCTTCAAGCCCACACGCTACCTTCTCTGTTATTAATGTTATTATTTTCAATTTCTTAGCAAAACTTGTAAACATTTTTACCTTTTCGGAAAGGTTATGTACTAGGCAATTTATTTCTGTAATTTGTACGTGAAATTCCATACACATTTTTTTGAGTAATCGACTTTGATTGACAAAAAAACGTGAGAAAAAATCTTTGACTAGTGATTTATGACCTTTTATTTCCCAAGAGATAACAATTTTTGGAATTTGTTTCTGTTTAAAGTAATTTCTCATTTACTGGCTATAAGAAAAACAAGAATTGACTATCCTAATGCATGTACTTTTTTTGTAATTGGCATTCCTAGGGCGCAAGGTGGCGGATTACCAAAAAAAACTGAAAACTTGAATAACTCGAAAACCATTGAGTTTTGACCCCTGGTTGACTGAGCCAAAAACATTGCAAATAAGCCCTAGAATAACCCCTTTCAAGGAATAGGTCGAATTACCAGTCACCCTGTATACACACACTTATATTTCGACGGCAGCAAAGAATAAACGGACAAATGCAATTTTACCGAAATTCACTTTTTTGTTTAAATAACCTTATAATAACGTTTTTTATGTTGCATTTTATTTTCAGCACGGTATTCGTATTATTTAAGATTTTTTCGGAAGTATTTCAAGACATCTTCATGTACGTTTTAAAACAGTTCGATGTAGAAACGGTCATAGCAAGTTGTCCGTTTATTTATTGGAGTACCTTATATTCACAAAAATGTAAACAAAGATATCAGTCAGGTGTCGCGTTTGTCATTGTGCGGGTAGTTTTTGCGAGATTCCATTATTAATTATTATGTATGCTAAACTAATGCGGGTGAGTATATTTTATTTAACTAAATATATTTTCAGGGTATATTTACTATAATCAGACTAAGAAAAAATTATAAACGCAATGTGATTTTCCCGTGTATAGGAAGATAAATGGCAGTTATCCTCATTTACAGTTACTATTATCCAGCGTAAATAAAGACATCTACGCTATTTCCATAAATACATATATTTTTTTTAAATTATAACCAATCACTAACTTTGTATTACTTTTTTTAAGCATTGCGCTAAATTTTATGAAAATCGGTTCATTATTTTAAAGAAAAACACGGTTTTGCCTTAAAACACCTGTAGTGTAAAATTGCAGTTCTGCAGATAACCTTTTATTCTTTGCTGCCGTCGATTTGTTCCTTGGTCAAGGACCAAGGAACAAATATTTGTGATAAATAAATACACAAATAATACCCTCGCCGGGATTTGAACCCGGAACCTCCGGCTTCGTAGGCAGGGTCACTACCAACTAGGCTACGGAGGCTTACAAACGTTCCTCTAAATAAAACTTATTTTCATCTAGCCACACGTAAAATCGTAACAAGTTTCAACTCTTCTTCGCCACAACTTAGTTTGCAACAGCGAGCACACTCGGCGGGACTAGGGTTGTCAAATGAATTGTAAATTTCTGTTCCCCTTTTTAGTGTAAAGGTTTTCATTATTATTGTTAGGCCATTCGGTCATCGACGTAGTCTCGCTAATTTATCGAGTATAGACAATTCTGTAAGATCTAAATTAGACGTAATATCCTAAAGAAAAAGACCCAAGTTAACCTACATCCGAGATGGGAGCTTAGTTTGTTTTTAGAATATGATCTTAACAATGTAGGTGTAATATATACAGCAGAGATATAACTACTAAAACAACACAAATAATTGCAAAAACTTGGGTCGTACACATATTACATAGGTATTGATTGAAATAAGAATCATGTTTTTATGATCAATAATTATGGTTGAACCAGAAAAAAAAACGATTCCGTATGTGCGGATTTTATGATCGATCAATAATGAAGCTTTCTTGTTTTTAACTTCCGAAATGTCCGAAATGTTCCGAAAACCGAAAAGACGCGAACTAATTTCTCTGTCTGCCCCACTTATAGATTCTACGCATTATTTTGATTTAGCAAAGTGTATCAATTCCGTGATCTAACAACCCTAGCTGAGAAGCAGGCGTCTGTAACGTGACGTCATCCGGTCCGGATTAATTGAACGTGCATTTGAACTAGCTTGCAGTGGCGTAGCGTAGTGTATAATGGGGAATAGAGATGTGCAAATTGCGGAAACTTTCCAAAAAAACCTTAAATTTCTTGAAAAATTCACGATACTTTCGCGAAATATAAAGGGAATTTAAATTTATGAATTGAAAGTTTCCATACATACAAATGTCCATACAAAATATGGAAAGTCTCCGAAGCTTTCCTACGTGAAAATTTCTGAAATCTGGAAAGTTTCCGTCGGCACATCTGTAATGGGGAAACAGTTCGATCAAATTTTTGTCGCTTTTATATGTCCCGTTATTGAAGGAGCAAAAGTGTTATTGTGTTCGAAGAAATAATGTAACATTGAACTTGCTGTCTGGAAGGGATTTTATGAAAATGATTTATAAGTCGCGCAAAAAGTTAAATAAAAGCTCTTCTTACACACGGGGGACTTTTTGCGCGACTGGGCAATTTTTACACTTTAAACATTAATACAGAAAAGGATTCAAAATTTAGTTTTTTTTTTGTTCCTATTGTGTTCAAACATTTTCTTATTTATTTCGATTATATATAGCAAAAAAATAAGATGGAAAATCTCCAACATTTTTTTATTAATAACTGTAAAGCTGCAAAAAATGCTAAAATTTCCGGCAATCCAGAGGTAGCGGGTTCGAATCCCGTGACAACCAGAGTCTTTCGCAGTATTTTTTTTCTATGGTAAGCACAAGCACATCTGTTACGACATTGTGTGCTAAAATTGAAATACGCTTCAACATAGTTGGTAAATTATTCTGAGGGTAAAAGTTTTTTTTTTCGAATAATCGATTAGAAGTGGCTTTTGGTCGCTCTTTCTACCTACCTACAGAGGCTAATCTTTCGGCAGTGAATATTTACGAGTACCTATGTATACGCCTGGAAGCTCGATCAATCAATCAAAGAAATGCCCTAAGCCATGGAGGTGCTACATACCTCATGACATTTTATAATGAGTAACATAGTGACCATTTAAATGTAATGTATAACACAGTAACATTTCGTCGTAATACTTTCTCGGCCTCGGATCTATTGCAATCAATTCATGGATAATTTAAATACCTTTCTTTCACTCCCGAGTGTTTTTTTCCATTATTGAGTGTTGCAGATACGAGTTTGACTAAGTATATCAACGATTTTATCTTAGAATCTTATAAAATACTCATTCTATATCACACATACAGCGCTAAGAAACTTGTTAGCTAGAATGACGTAGCTCATTTGTTGAAGGGTGAGACTGGACATTTACTGCAACTTTGTATCTGGCAGAACACATGCACGCTCGTAATCCGACGCCGTCGTTCTGAGCTTAATTGAACGGACACAGTGAGTCGGGTGGGAACAGTAATCCAGCTAATGGAGCAATTCGTATCATAACTTCGTTTTTAGGGTTCCGTAGCCAAAATGGCAAAAACGGAACCCTTATAGATTCGTCATGTCCGTCTGTCCGTCTGTCCGTCTGTCCGTCTGTCACAGCCGATTTACTCGGAAACTATAAATGCTACAGTAACGAAATTTGGTAAGGATATGTGTTGTATGAACCGCTACTGGATTATGATACTAAATTAATTAATTGAATCAGGCGTTACTTTGCGGAAGTCCATATTCAAGGATGAACAATATTGCTTTGCTCTTCCGCGATACAGAATGTGTAGCTAATTAGTGTAACCCGCTATAATTACTTGCGTATTTTTTGCATGCAATTAATTTTCCCACCCTCCCGCCGCAAAAATAAATACGCAAATAACTATAACAAACCACCACCAATAACACTATACTCGACACGTGTTTCGCCTCTCTACGAGGCATCATCAGGAGTTGACGATGTTGTCGGTCTGGTGTCCGGCAACAGAATGAGCTGTCCTGTCTGGTCGGCCATATTTATAACCTCACCCTGACCCCGCCCCCTACCCCCTTCTCCCCCCCTGGCAACGGAAAAAATTCGTAATAACGGCGATGACGCAACATTCAGCTGCTCGTTAATAATTACACCTCTACCGTTGTACCTAACTATTTCCAATTGTTCCAGAACGTTCAAACGTAAACCTTTATCACAAACGTGCAGAACATTAAAAGAGTGGTCCTCAGATAAACTATGGCCACTCTCTATCAAATGCTTCGCGAAATTTGAACGTTCTGGATGGTTATGCCTATAAGATGTAACATGCTCCTTATACCTTGTGTTAAAATTACGGCCCGTTTGCCCCACGTACACCTTATTACAATCATCACAAGTTAGCTTATACACACCAGAAATCTTGCCCGTCTCAATTTGATCTTTGCCGTTACAAAGTTTTGAATGTAACGTATTGTTTGTCTTAAAAGCAACATTAATATTATTAGACTTCAAAACTTTGTAAATATCATCTGATAGTTTGCCAACATACGTAATGCTTGCCTGAAATTTCTTGGTGGGTTCAGACGGCCGTGCAGCATACAACATATTATTGATCATGCCATTCTGTTTCTTTCTGATTATACCATCCACAACTGACTTATCGTAGCCGTTAGAAACCGCCAAGTGATAGATGTTATTCAATTCTAGCCGATAATGGTCATCAGAAAGAGGCACAGTCAACAATCTATGCACATAACAATGAAAAGCCGCTAACTTATGTTGCCACGGATGTATAGAAGAAGCTGGTATAACTGCGTCAGTCTGTGTAGGCTTACGGAAAATTCGGAAATCGTGTCTGTTATTAACCCTTGTGATCGTCAAGTCCAGAAAATTAAGTGAATTGTCTTGCTCTAATTCTTTCTTAAACTTAATTTTCGGGTGCTTGTTATTATATTAACCTCAGTAAAAAATGCATCCAGCTGTGTCACACTGCCCGTCCAACAAATAATTAAATCATCCACGTACCTAAAATAATACAAAATATCCCTATTACCTACAATATGCTGGTTTTCAAAGTCATCCATAAAAATATCAGCCATTAAAGGACTCAATGGTGAACCCATAGCCAAACCATCATTAGAAGAATTAGAGCAAGACAATTCACTTAATTTTCTGGACTTGACGATCACAAGGGTTAATAACAGACACGATTTCCGAATTTTCCGTAAGCCTACACAGACTGACGCAGTTATACCAGCTTCTTCTATACATCCGTGGCAACATAAGTTAGCGGCTTTTCATTGTTATGTGCATAGATTGTTGACTGTGCCTCTTTCTGATGACCATTATCGGCTAGAATTGAATAACATCTATCACTTGGCGGTTTCTAACGGCTACGATAAGTCAGTTGTGGATGGTATAATCAGAAAGAAACAGAATGGCATGATCAATAATATGTTGTATGCTGCACGGCCGTCTGAACCCACCAAGAAATTTCAGGCAAGCATTACGTATGTTGGCAAACTATCAGATGATATTTACAAAGTTTTGAAGTCTAATAATATTAATGTTGCTTTTAAGACAAACAATACGTTACATTCAAAACTTTGTAACGGCAAAGATCAAATTGAGACGGGCAAGATTTCTGGTGTGTATAAGCTAACTTGTGATGATTGTAATAAGGTGTACGTGGGGCAAACGGGCCGTAATTTTAACACAAGGTATAAGGAGCATGTTACATCTTATAGGCATAACCATCCAGAACGTTCAAATTTCGCGAAGCATTTGATAGAGAGTGGCCATAGTTTATCTGAGGACCACTCTTTTAATGTTCTGCACGTTTGTGATAAAGGTTTACGTTTGAACGTTCTGGAACAATTGGAAATAGTTAGGTACAACGGTAGAGGTGTAATTATTAACGAGCAGCTGAATGTTGCGTCATCGCCGTTATTACGAACTTTTTCCGTTGCCAGGGGGGGAGAAGGGGGTAGGGGGCGGGGTCAGGGTGAGGTTATAAATATGGCCGACCAGACAGGACAGCTCATTCTGTTGCCGGACACCAGACCGACAACATCGTCAACTCCTGATGATGCCTCGTAGAGAGGCGAAACACGTGTCGAGTATAGTGTTATTGGTGGTGGTTTGTTATAGTTATTTGCGTATTTATTTTTGCGGCGGGAGGGTGGGAAAATTAATTGCATGCAAAAAATACGCAAGTAATTATAGCGGGTTACACTAATTAGCTACACATTCTGTATCGCGGAAGAGCAAAGCAATATTGTTCATCCTTGATACTAAATTGTAAAAAAAACCATTGGGGTGGGGGCCCTCCATACATGTAACTGAGGGATGGAAAAATTTTTTTAGTTGTTTATAAGCGTGTGGGGTATTAATAGAAAGGTCTTTGAAAATGATACCAAGGTTCATAAATCTTATTTTTATTTAAGCAATTCGTTTTCGAGATATCAGCTCTCAAAGTCTGAAAAATGTGTCCCCCCCCCCCTCTATTTTTTAAACTAAGCGATATAAAATTCTAAAAAAAATATATGTTATGCACAATAATAAACTCTATCAACGATTTTTGGTTTGATTAAATTATCTCCTATAGTTTTTGAGGTAGGTTGACTTAACTGTATTTTTTTAATAATAACTTGATAATGGTACGGAACCCTTCGCGCGCGAGTCCGACTCGCACTTGGCCGGTTTTTTTTTTTTGCATTAGAATTAGGTGAACAATCTTGAGCTTTTGATTATGAAAGCAAAACAACGTAAATAATAATCTGTAGTAGATATCAGCGCTTTCCCAATTCTTAGAGAGGATAATACTCATACCTCTTAAGTCCTACTCATAGTGAGTAAATACTTCAGGTCCTCCCAGTCAACGTGTCCTTATATCATATCATTGCCATACCCTATAACAGGTTGAACCTAATAAACTGATCTCACTTTGACGCAAACTAGCAGAAGTATTCCAGCGTTGTAAATATCGTATTCTGGTCTGGATGGATTGTGGGCTCCACAGCCAACTTACCCACTGGCTGGACGTAACATTCATAAATTTGCAGGGTTTGTACATTTGAATGCCATAAAACTGGAGTTTCAAGAATGACCCAGGAAGTTGAAACTGTGACAAGGGTAAGAGAAGTTGATCGACCCTATTTCTGTTACTGTTAATTTGTCAACTGCGAAGATAAGTGTTGTATCGCTTAGCCGAAAATTTATTTTATTAATCGTTATAAAACAGCACCTAGGCATACCTAGGTCCAGTGTCAACAGGGGGCAAGTGCCGCCCCCCTTGGATCCACGCCTCGAAATTCGTAAATTTCGAGGTTTTTTCTCTGTCACTCAAACGAAGGCGTCATTAGAGTGAGAGAGACAAATCCTCGAAATTGACGAATTTGGATTTTCGCGGTAGTAAGCCTGATAACGTTTATGCCAAGCAATGCTTACGCGAAGCTCGCTCATCATTGAAATGATCCTGAACGTGCAAGAAGAGTCGGATTAATTTTGTCCTTTTTTTGAAATATCTATATTTGTATTACTGATGTTCATCTGTGAACTGTGTCGTGTAAGTATCCTTCCGTCTAGGTATCCTCCGGATGAAGGGCGATCAGGTTTACTTCGAGCTCTCATTGGAACGACCCTGAATGTTCACGAAGAGCTGTGCTCTATTTAAGTCTTTTTAGAGAAGTGACTTTAATTATGCAGAATACAGGGTGACCTGCGACCATATGTAACATGGACGTCTAATGCCAGCTCAAAAATGCCCCCAAACACAATTGTTCAATTGTGCCAAGATGGGCAGGACATAGCGCTTTTCTTAACACCACGCATATTTCGGCGCAACTTCTTTGACAAATGTTTATAGAATTTAGCCAATCAAGACTTTGACGTACCAATCACAATTTTTAAATGGCAGTTTAAGTTTTTATACGTTGAAATTGAAATTTATTACCGTGATGCATTGAAGAGGGGTTGACACATGTCAACTAACATTCAGGGCCGTTTTTGAAAGGTAATTTAGTATGTCGTGCGGCTTCCTTGTTTTATTTGTTCGTAGAGGGTGACAATTGGGTTGTGGAGCAGGAATAAAGGTTTACTAGGTACGGTTACGCTGAACAAATGTCAATATCTTAGGCACAACCATGAAATAGCGAAAAAAATACGATTTGATACTATCAATTAATGCATCGTATGCCGGAACGTGGATCCGCGTACGAGAAAACTATACGAAAAAAATTGTTGTGGCATGCTTGGAAATTTTACGTAGAGAGGTTAAATGGCCGTGTAGTGACGGCAGTAGCAATACATTTATCATCACCTCAACTCTTCCCGCGCGAGTCGTAAGGTTCGACTAAGGGATTGAAATGTTACTAACCATTCTTTGCTAAAAGATTGATGATGAGCAGTAACGTCATCATAGTGGACACATTATTGCGATAGCCAATCCGCTTGCCCAGCATGGCGATTATGGGCATTTATCTCCTAATGCGTCTGTACGCATAGTTACTAGGAGAAGCCTACGTCCAGCAGTGGACTGAGATAGTCTGAGATGTATGAATTAAGGCTCAATTAACTCATAATTGGGCAGCGCACGTACGGTCAGTTACAAAGTAATGTATCCACTTTTCACCTCAGTAAGGTGAAAAATTGGATACATTACTTTGTAACTGGCTGTACACGCCACGCAAGTAGTATGCCATCTAATATGACATTTACATACATGCTGCTCACGCATCCGGTGTGACTCAGGCTTAACGAGTCAAAAACAGAGTCCTACTCGGATTTTAATCAGCATCAAAATGCTTTGTTATTTTGAAGTCTAATGTGGTCGAAGCAACAGCGATTTCTTGCTACATTGCGCTGTAATTTTTCGCCCCACTAGCATGTTTTTCTAACTGGCCATCTACATAATCCTACATAGTATTCCTAAAGCTCATCGAACGGAGGCGAATCGAAATATAATGTCCAGAGTAGCCTTGGATCAATTCATGGAAAAATAGGCCTATATTAGGATTAGGCACTGCTATGCTATTCTCTTATTCACACATTCGACGCTGCGTTCGTCGACGAGCTCGACGTCAAGACAGCCTTGTCTAAAATCCTAGCTGATTTATTTGACATTAGGAATCGAGGCTGTGAACGAGGTTGTGGGCGAGTTCGTCGCTGTTTTTCGTTAGCGAATACGTAGTTCGTCAAACTCTCGACGCAGTCTAGTTGCAGCTCACGCCGCATTCGTCGCCGAGCACTAGTGTCGTTTAAAGTACATTAGTGAATACAATTTTTAGGCTCGACGTTGCCGCAGCGCTGACACAGCGCTGACAGCAAGGCAGTTTCCTTAATAACACTGCGAGCTGCTAAGCTATGAACATGAACAAAAGATACGCACTCCCGTGAAAAAAGAGAGACACAGCGATACTCGCCCGGCGTTAATAGCTGGGCGAGTATCGCTGTGTCTCTTTTATTTACACGGGAGTGCGTACCTTTTGTTCGTGTTTATAGCTTATAGTTCATAGCTTAGTAGCTCGCGGTGAGACCAGTGCCTTAGGGACCCAAGTAATTTAGTTGAAATTTTCGAATTATACCTCGTACGTTGGTGAACTAGTTATTTTTTCTTTGATACATGAAATCTAATATTCATGATTTATTTACATAGTTTAATTATTTTCCATGACGATTCATCATCATCATCATATCACCCGAAAGACGTCCTCTGCTGAACACAGGCCTCCCCCAAAGTTTGCCACAATGACCGGTCCTGTGCCACCCGCATCCAGCGGACTCCTGCGACCTTCAACGAGTCATCAGTCCACATTGTGAGGGGCCTAATCACGCTGCGCCTTCCGGTACGTGGCCGCCACTCGAGAACCTTCCCGCCCCTATGGCCATCGGTTCTACGCGTAATGTGCCCCGTCCACTGCCACTTTAGTTTATCGATTCGGAGAGCTATATCGGTCGGGAATATTACTTTTTTTACATTACGACGGTAGCAATTATGGTAGTAAGCTCCTGATGGCAATTAGTAACCGTTACCTACGAATGCGCTTAATTACAGCGTGTTCTAAAATTTAATGTGTGAATAACAGACATATTGCGAATATTAGCGATCCGACCGGGTCCGACCTCCCTGGCCTAATTTATACTGGATGTCTGGGCTTTCGACTAAGTAACCCCAAGTAAAACTCTGATCAACGAAGCACAGACTCAAAGATCGCTCAATCAAGAATTTAACCGAGTTTTCTACCGAAAAAATAAGACAATTAATCAACCCCCGTCTCCTCTGCAGATGATGGGCGTGGCTAATTATCGTGCGATCTGAGAATACGTCCCCACGAGACTCGTCCAACTTAAATTTGCTGATTGATGCGACGTCATCATTTGTTTTTTGTTTGGAGTTTGTATCAGGAGACGAGAGAGTACGGTTTGGCTGTCTGCAATGATAAGTTTGTGATGTCAGATTGTGCAATTTGGCTGTTTGTGACATTTTTTTGTTCCCTGAGCGTTGTGCAGCGGGTACCATTCAGAAGTGCACAATTTGGAGTCTCCATTAGGAGTTTTAGGAATGTCCTTTGGAGTTACAGTACTTTTGGTGGGATTTATTGGCGAATAAAAGTCGTAATACCTATGTCTTTTTCTATGTCTTTGGCAGTAACAGAAACACTTAAGTGTACATCGGTGGACATTATTACAAATGGCATGAAGTCTGCCGATGTATAGCTAGCAGTGTGGGCGATGATACCTACACTGCGATTAAACCAAAGAAAAGCATACAGCCTATGGACGCCTATTGACGACTATTACTTATATCCGTCACATGTTCATTTGAGGACTGTCTTTTGAAAAGGACATTATTTCCACGTTATCAATAGAGATTTCTCGTATAAAAACGTAGAAAAAAATAACCCTTGCTGTCAGAGAGGAAATAAGCTCTTGAAAATCCATTCCTCATATAGAGCTGTATGCAATTAGTGGTCAAAACGCTTCTTTTTTGTATCATTTATTTTTGCTGCAACGACACTATGGTTCACACAAGCTGTAAACATTTAGACGAACAATAAAAACAAAGTTAATGTACCGCGCGTCTCGTAAAACGGTTAGCGGACGAACGGACCGAAAACTAACCGTTTGATACCTCTGTTTTATTTAGTTTTACGGAGCAAATTTTGCACTTGGCCTGGCACATAGTTGGCTTAATCCAAATTGACTCGGTCTCGAAACTCACGGACCATAAATGGCTACTTGACGCAACGAAAACTTCAATATTTTACGTTTTCCAAATTGCCGCCATCTTGCTTATAATCCCTATTTTTAGGGTTCCGTAGCCAAAATGGCAAAAACGGACCCCTTATAGTTTCGCCATGTCCGTCTGTCTGTCTGTCCGCAGCATAGCTCAGTGGTCGTTAATACTATAAATCTGCAATTTGATACAGGTATACATGTAAACCATGCTAACAAAGTGTAATGATAAAAACTAGAAAAAAAAAATTTTTTTTGGGTACCTCCCCAACTAGTGAAGTGGGGATGATTTTTTTTATTTGCTGTAATCCTATAGTGTGGGGTATCATTGAATAGGTCTTTTAAAATGAATAAGAGTCTTAAAACAAAACTTTTTTTCTAAATTTTTGCTCTTGGCCGGCTTTTATTACAGTTACCTATGTCTTCGGATAAGTAATTAGTTTAAAGGTTCAATAGTTTTCCCTACCCCCTTTCTGAAACTCTTTTATATTCCTTATAACTTAAGTAGTTCACACCGAACGCAACCCGCAATATATTTCGCAGTCTATCGTTTTACATTCCTTTTCCACATATAAATTATGTTAAGGGGAGACAACGCATAGTTTCGTGTTAAGGGGACGCTCGGTCCATTTGTAACACGAGCCAACGGGGTTTCATAAATATCGTTCGATACTTGACGGGTTGGTAGTATAGTGAGAAAAGTAGAACATTTTGTGAGCCGCTGAATCCTAGTTGATAATGATTATAAATCCTGTATGTCTTTTACCATAAAGACAAATGTACGGAGTGTATCTATATTGTCAGCCTCCGTAGCCTAGTAGGTAGTGACCCTGCCTGCGAAGCTGGAAGTTTCGTATTCGAATCCCAGCGAGGGCATTATTTCAGTAATTGTTTATCACAAATATTTGTCTTGGTCATGGATTTATTTAAGTATAATATATCTATTACAAATACCTTTGCTTGGTAGCCACATCACAAGTTACTTGAACTTACCGGGCTAGGTCGATTTGTGCAACATGTGCAAAGATATTTATTTAATTGTAAAAGGCTTGTGCTACGGCGCTACGGCCTAGCGCGTAGCATCGTGGTAGCGTAGAGGGGTTTCAGGTTTGTGCTGTCTGTGTGTGTGAAATAGTGAGCTTTATTGAGCGTCATTAGAGTGACAGAAACAACTGCTCGAAATTTGCTGATACTTTCGCGGTAGGGCTGCTGCGATTGTTGTAAAATATTATTTAATTTTATAACAAGAATAACATTATTACAGTAACAAATTATTTAGATAAGGCATGGTTTTGATACTGTTGACACAAAATTTACCAAGAAAAGAGTTGTTTCTAGATATAGTGAGTGATTAGTTATTGTTTGAAGTCTGTGCGCTTAAACTATGAATATAACTAAAGTCCATTCATCCTTAGTTGTCTTATCTAGTAAACAACTTTCTAACCTAAAAGTACCTACACGTTTTCTGTAGTAAGCTGCCATATTTGGCCATACCAAAATACCTGAGTCCGTATTTGTGCAGTCCGTCCGTAGTGATTAGTAAATTGCTAAATTTTTAATCAAGAAAACAGCAGTTTACTACAGAAAACGTGTACTTTTAGGTTAGAAAGTTGTTTACTAGATAGGACAACTAAGGATGAATGGAGCGTATGAATATCCTAGATTGACTTATGCACTGTCGTGTCTACAGTACTTTCGAATCCCATTATAATCGCGGTTTGATAATACTTTTCTGCATTCACTGCGGCGTTGTCCAAAAATCGTCCCGTCACCTACTAATACGGATCGTTTGTTGGCTCTCTGGGCTCGCGGAATGTGCTTGTTCACGTGAGGGTCGAGGTTTGTGACGTCACGAGGTGTCTATACATCATGTTTAGGGCTTTGAGCTTCTGTAATGTTACCTACAGTAGCGGAAAAATATTTGTAGGTATGCAGGGATTCATCATCATTTCAGCCATAATACGTCCACTGCTGAACATAGGCTTCAAACTATTCTTCATTCAAGTAAGCTTATTAATAAGCATTTTCGAATTGTCTGACATTATCAAGAGAAAAAAAAATCTACTACTAACCTAACCTAACCCTGCACCGTCCTGAGAAGAACCAGTAAGAAACTCAGGTGGACTTATTTTATTCAAAACAGTATAATAATACATCTTATTAAAATAACATACATTAAAGTATTAATTACATAAAAAAAATATGGATTTTTTTATAAAAAAAGAGAAATAAATAAAGGATCATAATAATAAACAAAAAATATTATTATTGTACAAGTTCACAATATTATTAAGCATCTATATCTAGACTACTAGAGATGTAAAGGCCTCTAGTTGTCAGTAGTTGTGTAGCTGTGCACGTTCTACGTTTTCTAAAGTCTTGAGCACTTTTCGACCTCATCGGCCATATGCTTTGCGGGCAATGTTACCCATTACCACTTGAGCTTGCTAATCCGGAGGTATTCATTCATGTAGGGATTCATTCGAATATTTAGAGAAACTTGTCTTTATATCATGTAAACAATAATCGTATCATCATTACAGCCATATTTACATGTAAATTACATCCCACTGCACGTGACAACGGCCATGTCACCATAATTTGGAACGGGGCATCACATTATACCAATTTTTATTCTCTTATTTGAAAACACTCAAGCAAATCTTACCCACAAAGAAGCTGAGATTTTAGTGTTGTAGTCATACGGCTCCAATATATTATAAATCCCATCAGTATCTGTAAAATATTTTATTTTATTGCATATTTTTTTTACATTTCATATCAAACTAAATATGCCGCTACTGTACATGGTGTTAGAGTATAAGAAAACGGGTTACCTGGTTACTTGGTTGATGGTCATCAGGGTGTAACTGGTTATTGACTCGAAAACCCTACAAAATTGTAAAAAATAAGAACCACCCTATGGTCATCAGTAACTGGTTGAATATTGGCTCTAAAACCCTACCACCATAGTGCTGCTACCTCTTAACAATACGCCTTCCTGGAACATTCTTATAAAGGAGATGACTTTACAGAAGGTACACTGTAGTTATATTCATCGTTCGATGGCAAGCAAAACTCACTACGGAAACTGTCACTACTCTTAGCAACGTCGTATATCCGCATTGACTCAGAACTGTGGTACGAGCTTTATTTGAAGTAGTCTTTGTTACTTAGTGAGTTTTGGTTGAAAACCGACGAAATATCAGAGAAAAAACCTTCATTCCACTAAGCCTTAGGTCGTGTTACGTCAAGGGTAAATAAACATAGCTCACCCAGCTTTACCCCGCTAAGCCGATAAGTCTTATCTTAGTACTATTTTCATTATGACATACGACCTTTCGGCTTGTCATTGCGGCTTAGGGCTGTCAACTCCGTGAACTGGTACTCTTAGAAAGATTACAGCTGTCACCTGTGGAATTAACTGTGTTTTCGAAGCTTTTTAAGGTGGAGTTTTTGGAGCGTCGAGTAACATGCCTTGGCTTGTTATATGGATTAAATTAAATATAGAGCTAGTCATTTATTTGTCAATCTCCGTAGCCTAGTTGGTAGCAGCCTACTTGTTTACTAGCAAGATAATTGGCGTTTTCGATCATTGATCGGGTACCGATTATTTCTCCGTACAAAATAACCGTTTTATTATTTTTTTCGCTAATGGAGTAAAATTCTTTGTTAATGGAGTAATTGAAAAATACGATGTTGTTTATTGCATAAAATATTGACTACATATACTACATAGAGTGTAAAATATTTTGAAATATTGAACTATTTCGGGGATAAAAAAAAATCCGCTTGCGATCGCTGCATTGGATAAATATGTGTCATAGAGGTCAAACGTCTTCATTTATCTATATATAATAACATTAACATTCATTTGAAGATATTGTATATCATGATGTTTGCTTTTTATAATCAACTAGCGACCCGCCCAGCTTCGCACGGGTACTATGCCTACATAAAAACCTTCCTCTTGAATTACTCTACCTATAAAAAAAATCTCATCAAAATCCGTTGCGTAGTTTTAAAGATAAGCGTACAAAGGGACATAGGGACAGAAAAAGTGACTTTATTTTAAACTATGTAGTGATTATAAATATTATATGTCATATACTTGTACCAAAGAAAAACGACCAAGATTACCTTTGTCCGAGGTGGGGATCGAACCCACGTACTCAGCTTTCGCGGCTGATGCCTGTACCCCTCGGCCACTAGGTCTTCGGGTTTCGCAATACGTTTATGTAGTGTTTATTATGTCGTCAGTCTCGTATTCATTCATAGATTGTGAATCGTATAACCACAATGAAAAACGGTAAAATGCGACCACCACTGCTATTACGAAAAAGACGAGGAACATAATTGCAATATATGGAAATAGTAAATTGCACCCCACCTTATGAAAGGCAAATGAAGTTGCGTACGAAAATCACCACACGTGTTACGAAAAACAACGAACGACCATAATTGCAAAATATGAAAATAGTGAATTGCTTTTAGCCGCCTTATGGTAAAAAGTTTCAGACAAAATCACCTTGTTAGCACCAACCGTGCTTTCATTACATTTGATCATTTCCTTTTATTCCCGCCGTGAAATAAAAAGTAATATCTTAATTTTGTATAAATATGTTTTGCCCTTCGGCGCCCTACGTGGGGTTTCAGGGAATTAAGAGATATGGAAACGGCAGGGTGAGAAAAAATTATGGGACAATAGTAGTACGCAAATTTATCTGTTTCCACGGCAAACTCAATTAAGGCTAGTGCTGTGACCGGAGACATGTATAATATATTAATGACTTTGAGAGTGAAAAAGGCGTGGTATAATTTTCGAAAGACTTCGCTAGTAATTTTTTCGACTCTTCCAAAACTAAGGGATTGAAGTAGCACTGACCATTTGTTTATTGAAGTAATGTCAGTATCATCATAGCAGACACGCTATTGCGATCGCTCAAGCGCTTGCCCCGCGTGGCGATTATGACCATTAGGTACCTTCTAATGAGTCCATTACTTCTTCTTCTTCTTCTGAGTCGTAGCCTCATGTCTGAGGGACTGATCCATTACGCATAGGACTGAAAAGGGCTCATTATATGATGTGTGATTTTTTAAAAGGTACTTGCTAGATTATGTGTTTAGGAATGACAATAATGTTGTTATATTCTTCTCGAAGAAGGTTTTTCACGGAATAATAAAATCTAAATTGTATTTTAGGTTCACTTCACACAAAGGGTCTATATTTATTTTACTGTGAATTTGCGTATAATAAGGTACTTATTTTTATAGCAATCCTCACTTTCGACAATCCCGTAACAATGCTATCAAATTATACTAAAGATCTATTATTAATACAATATTAGACACTTTGATGTAATATTACGAACATTAACATATCTAGATGTTCTGAATCCTCGATCCTTATTGGCAGTTTCGGTGTCGACCCTATTGTTATTTCGGTTCATAACTGGGCATATTCCGTTATTGCCCGAGGATACCTATGTCTCAAGATTTCTTGTATTTCTGTGTTTACTTTCGGCCTATGTTGCTCCGATAGGCTTTGTAATTAATGTCTGCGAGATGTGTTGAATTAAGAATATTGGGTATCTACGTATTTTCTTTATTTTACTTAGATAAATAACAAATATCTTGCGACATCTTACACAAATCGACCTAGCCCCACGGTAAGTTCAATTAAGGCTTGTGATCTGGGGTACCAAGCGACGATATAATAGGAACAAATATTTATGATAAATAGATACACTAATAATGCCCTCGCTGGGATTCAAACCCGAAACCCACCAGCTACGCTACTTACCAGGCTACGGAGCCTGACAATAACATAATATTTGTCTCTATGATAAAATACACGAAGGATTTATAATGATTTATAATTAGATTAATCAGGTGGAGTGGAGTCACTTTGTTGTGCCAATAAAAAAAAACTTTATGTACTTTAAATTATCTACAATGTGAAAAAAACTAACGTGAGACTCAGACACATTAAAATACTTCGTGAACCGGATTTCTGGCGTATTTTAAGTCGACGGTTCCTCGACATGTTTGATCTATTAGGAGAATTCTCATTTGGAGTACCCTCGGTCAAAGCTCTACTTGCACGTAACAAATACTGTCGAGCAATGATGGTCTTGAATTACGTTAGTAATCCGATTCGCTCAATATTTTAATATTAATAAATGATATATTTACATTTAACACCTTTATTTTCCAACGTTCGCCCATTTTATATTTTCAAACTGATGCTACTATATTTCTTGTTATAAATGCATTTCACCTTCCAATTATAAGAATTTATGATAGCTTCTGTAGGTGTATTAAGATTTATTGGTATTTTTATTTTGATATACGTATACGTTTATACTTTTACATTATAGTATTGATGTCTTCCGGTATAACTACGTAAAATCTCAGTTTTAACAATAATAGTGATAAATGTATTTCATTTTATTTTTATCGTATTAGGATGGATGAATTAAACTACTTCAATCTACATTTTAGTAATCTTTTTTATTGTATTATGTCGTGCATAATGTGAAGTAATTTATTTTTCTCAAACATGAAATGAAATATTTACGTTCCTTAAAATAGACTCGGAAGTATCGCTGTTAGGGCGCAGTAACTCACTGGGATGGAAATGGAATTTCATAACACTTTTCAAGCCTAGGCCTGCAAAGTAACTTTTTTTTAATTTCGACAACATTCTCATTATTATTTTTTTGTATTTCTTTGTATGTTTGAGAAAAGCACTATATATACCTCGGTGTGAAAACGGATTCCCGGCCTTGTTACCTATCGTTATCTATATACCAACTTGGCCAGAAATCCTCATTTTTCCGGCTTCTGATGTAATGTACTATTAAATAAGTCATCAGCCCTAGTCATTGAGGCACACGTGCCTTTATTTTCCGAACAGTCGTAGAGTCTAAAGGGACACACCGTAATATTTAAATACCTATACCGAAAAACAAAAACAGATCCAAAGTGTTCGGTTAATTCGTATTCGTAGCCCGCAAATCAAGATTCATATTCAAAGTACTTCAAATGAAAATGGATATAAGTGCCATACAATTTGTATAGGACTTGTGCTTCTTCATTGGAGCCACAGATTCATTCCAATGTCCAGTCGCAGTAAATCAGTTTAGTATGTCACCCACAGATATCCTCCAATAGACGATGGAGCATATAAGCCACCTAGAAATCACAGTTCTGATTCAATACTGACGTACGAGGTTGTTAAGGGTAGTGACCTTTTTTTAAGTGAATTTTGGTTTTCAACCGATAAAACCTGAATATGCCAGTTTTAACGTACATGAATCATATTGCATTTGTATATGTTTTGAATTTTTAAACGATTTCCCTAACAAATTTGATAAAATTAACCCTAGCTTACAATGTGCCTCATAAGAAGGCTCAAAGTCTCCCAAAAGGCAATGGAGCGGGCTACGCTAGGAGTCCGTATAGAACCAACGGCCGTTGGGGCGGAAAGGTTCTCGAGTGGCGGCCACGTACCGGAAGGCGCAGCGGGGGTGGGTCCCCACAATGTGGACTGATGACAGGTCGCAGCTTAGGGGTCCGCTGGATGCGGGTGGCGCAGGACCGGTCATTGTGGCAATCTTTGGGGATTCATCAGTAGACGTCTTTCGGCTGATATGATGATGTTGATAAACTAGGGTTCATCGGGCGTTATTAGATAAAATAGAGTAGGTATACAATTTTTATATTATTTTATTTTAGCCCTCCGGATTAGCAAGCTGAAGTGGCAATGGGCAGGCCACATTGCACGCAGAGCAGATGGTCGATGGGGTCGAAAAGTGCTCGAGTGGAGGCCACGGCTAGGCAAACGCAGCGCAGGATGTCCACCCACAAGATGGACAGACGACCTTATGAAGGTCGCCGGGACACGCTGGATGCAGGTCGCATCTAACCGGTATATGTGGAGGTCCAGAGGAGAGGCCTATGTTCAGCAGTGGACGTCTTATGGCTGATGATGATAAAAATTTATTGGCCCTAATGCGGCGTCTAGTGTGTGTATGTGGTTGACTATGTCACCGAATACTCGACAGTCTGTAAATCAGTTGTTCCGACTTGTCGGCGTATTAGATACAATGTTGCCAGTCTTAGACGGAGTTATGAGCGATCTCTGGCAACGCTGCTGGCAATTATTTATGTTTTGCTGACTAATTAATACGGCTTATGTTGTGTTATTGGGCGTAATGTAGAGTCATTTATAATTATTCGTAATGGTACAGTAGATGCTTTTATGACTATCATTTTGGTTTTTTTAACTAGCTAGCACATGATGAGCGACAGTATCTCGTGGCGATGTAGTAAACAAAACTTTAATGACACGAGTCTCGTGTCATAGACCACAAGTAACAAAATCGGTGACACAACTTTCGTGCCATCCACGCTGAATCAGTAATGAAGGGTCCACGGAAAAAACATATCTAGTCAATTCAAATTTCAGAAGAAAAAACAACCTTAATTCTAACAGAACAAGATATAAATTTGTCCTGATTTTCATAAGATCTGGACATGATTTTTCCGTGGACCTTTCAGTTATTTTAATAACATGGAAGTCTGTCTTGCGGCGACATATTGTCCCACGAATCATGTGCTAAGCCTACTGAGCCATTAATTTAGAAAATACATTATTACATCTAGGTTTATCGTTATGAATTTAGTACCTCATCGTTTAACTAGTTTAGGAATATTCGAACCGAACTGCAACCATATATAACATGGACATCTAACGCCAGCTCAAAAATGCCCCCAAAACAATTGTTCAATTGTGCTAAGATGAGCAGTACATAGCGCTTTTCTTAACGCCGCGCATATTTCGACGCAACATTTTTGACAATTTACTATAGAATTTAGCCAATCAAAACTTTGATGGACCAATCACAACTATTTTTAAATGGTGGTTTATGCTTGATTTGGAATTGTTGATATTGGAATTCATTAACGTAATGCATTGAAGGGCGGGTGACGCTTGTCAATTAAAATTCTGGACCATTTTTGAAAGGCAATTTAGTATGGCGTGCGGCTTCCATGTTTTATTTGTTCGTAGGAACCGAACTTGTTGACAACCAAAACTCACTATAAAAACTGTCACTACTCTTAGCAACCTCGTATGTCAGTATTGAACCAGAACCGAGATACGAGCTTTGTATCAAGTAGGTATTTGTTTCTTAGCGACTTCTGGGTCGCGTTTTATAAAGTTACAATTTCGCTGTTTGCCTCTCTAACGCACGCACATATTGGCTAGAAAGAGTGGGAAACAGCGAAATTGTAAATTGTAACTTTATAAAACGCGACCCTGGTTATTTAGATAAATTAGTTTCGTGTATTATCATGTACATGTCAAGTGTCATTACATACAGTGACAGCACATTACATACAATGTTGCTTAAACTAACATGTATTTATTATTTGCTAACTATTTAATATCGTTAATTTTGCTATGTTATAGATCATTTAAATCTTGACGGGTAGTCTGGCCGGTGTAAATTTGACAGCTGACATTTTAATAGCGTAGTTTAATTTTGTACTTACTTTTGAGAAGTTTGAGTATTAATTAAATTTTAGTAGTTTGACTACATTTCACTAATATTTGTTTCGGTGGTTTAACGTGTCAGGATTAAATAAGTAGGAAGTGACCAAAATTTCACATTTGAACACATTGCGTCATTGAGATTGCCAATCGCGTTATGTGGACAATTTCAGGAAGTGAAAATCAATTCAAATTACATATGGGGTGAATATCTGAGCGTTTCAACCGCCTAATTTTGGTGGCATCATTTTTGCCGAAGTTTCTAAACGTCCCAATGTTATACTCTGTCATTTGTATATGGTACCGTGCCTCCTTCAAATAACAAAGTAGCACATTGTAACGAATAGAAACTTCGGTAAAAATGATGCCACCAAAATTAGGCGGTTGTAACGCTCAGATATTCACCCCTAACAGTCTTGTTTTGTCACATTATGAATTTACACAGTGGGTATTGGCAATCTCAACGACGATTTGGTAATTTACATTATTTGGTGACTACACATTTGTTTTTGGTAACTGTGGTTACCAGCTGTCACTCTTATTTTACATAGGAATAAAGCTCAACTAAAATTTCAAAGCAAATGAGTGGCTAAAACTCTCATCACTTCAGTCAGTTACTCCGTGAAGATGGCATTTGCGTCCGTGCCTAAAATATGGTTTGCTCAATAACTAGAATGCACAATGGTAAAAATCCCATTTTATACTATACTAATAATTCAATTATCTATACTACTAATACTAATAATTCAATTATCTGAACTTTATGTAAAAAATCACTTAATTTCTGAGCAGTGATCGTCACCACTCCATGCCACACAGCGGTAAGCGTGTAAAAAAAAACGGATATTACTGATATTTTTTTATTTAACACTGTTGGATTACACGCACTCAAACATAATTTTTTAAACAAAAACATGATATAATAAGTGAAGTTTATTTTAAAGTTACTATAGGACTCACACAGTGTAGCGCGAATGGTGCCGAACACTGTTAAAAAAAAAATCTTATCATATAGGTATGTCGTATTCCTAATAACGTTACATAAGCGTTCTCAAGAATTAGATGCATACCTATACCAGAGTGAGGTTGACATCAGTTTCAAGCGAGCCATTTTGCCATGTAAACAATAGAAGTTTACAGTGCTTAAACACAATTTAAAAAAATGTTTCTTCACAACATTAAAAACAGCTCAAGCACGTTACACCGACCCGTAGCCGTACTATGAGTTGGAAAGTAAAGGATACGTTAGGTTTTACTCGATTCGTAATGCATTCTATCGCGCGCGCCCTGACATATTAAAGCAACCACGATGGCCCGCTTTACGTATCGAGTAAAACCTAATGTTACATTACTAGCTAAGTCATGGTACGGCTACAGTTTACAGAGCAATTTTTGAATTAGTAAAACGTGTGCCGGGCAAGCGGCGCGTTAATTATTTATCACGTATACTCGTTCTATGGGCGGCAGTGGGGTCAACGACTTGCGTATCATTTATGTATGAAGTGGACTGTACATTTTTTTGTGTTACATTACAAGCTTATTGCTACGTTCTACGCCGGTGACACAACGTCTGTGATCAAATAATCTTACTCCTATGCCAATGACACATTCTTACAATTGAATCCTTATATCGTCGTTGAGATTGCAAATTCCGTTATGTGCAAAATTTCAGGAACTGAAAAATCTATTCATATTACATATGTATCTAGTCTTCTTTTGTCAAATATTATATTGACAAATGTGGGTATTGTCAATCTCAACAACGATATCACTGTTGCATAAACTACTATTATACACTGCGTCTCTTCTAAATAGTACAATTCAGTTAAAACTGTTATTTAATAATAATAAAAATAAAACAAATAATAGTTGGTGCATCACGAAATGGACCCAACTCAGCGTAGTGCTAGCCTGAAAGCCAGCGCTGGTCTTCCGTAGGGCCCATTTGGTGATGCCACTAAAAATAACACACAAAACAGAGAGAAAAAAAAATAGTATAAGAAAACAAACACAAAAGATAAAAAAAATACAATTATAAAACACGAACTATACACAACATATTTCTTATCTTTGAACGCAACCATATTTATTAGTGTCAGCGTCTGTATCTGTATTTAGTGAAGTTTGGCCCTTTACATAAAGAATGATATACTTGCTATTTTCGTGAGTTAAATTAGAAAACTCTATCCCAAGACAAACTAGTTTCACGGAAATTCAAGCAAATTTTCTCGTATCCTATTCCTTGACATGTAACGTACCTTATGTATTGTGCAGCTTGCAGTTCTTACCACGAGTTGTGAAACAAATCCTTTAATAATATTTTGTCTTAAAACTTATTTGTTTTGTCGGCAAGTGTGATGAAAAACATTGTATGCATCACGGTCGGTAAGCGGAATACTAACTCAAGTCATTAAAACTTTTGACAGCCTCCGTAGCCTAGTTGGTAGTGACCCTGCCTACGAAGCTGGAGGTTCCGGGTTCGAATCCCGGCGAGGGCATTCTTTGTGTATTTATTTATCACAAATGTTTGTTCCTTGGTCATGGCTGTCTATGTATTTAAGTATCTATATGTATCTATCTATTATATATATCGTCGCCTGGTACCCACATCACAAGCCTTAATTGAGCTTATCGTGGGACTAGGTCGATTTGTGTAAGATGTCCCAAGATATTTATTTATTTATTTATTTATTATTTTATTAAAAGCTCTCCGCCTACGGCGTCGGGCTTCTAACACTCTCGTTAGTAATTCCGTACTTACCTTTCTTGATGCACAATGTACTATTACGTATCAAGTAAACGCTAACATAAAAAAGTAATTTCCAGTACAGATAGTGTTTTTTTACGTGCTAGTGCAAGAAGGTCGGTTTTTACGCTTAGCTCTGCCAATTGCCGTACCATAAGTTGGCAAGTATAACGTTTACGTGGTGACGGCAGTAAGAATACACTTGTCACCACCCCAACTCCTTCGGGTGTCGTAAGAGTCGACTAAGGGATTGAAGTGTCACTGCCCATTATTTGACAAAATATTGATGATGGGCAGCAGCGTCATCATAGTGGACACATTACTGCAATCCAATCCGCTTGCCCAGTGTGGCGATTATGGGCATATACCTCCTAATGCGTCTATACGCATAGTTAATAGGAGAGCCTACGTCCAGCAGTGGACTATCATAGGCTGATGATGATGACCATATAATAGACTTTACGTGTCAAGTAAACGCTAACATAAAAGTTACTTATTAACTCGTGATAAGCACACATCATAGTAAGGAAAAGGACACAGTTTATGCACTGTATTGCAAGTGCATGACTCGTGGACAGCTGACAAGACTGCATGCGGAATGCTATTTCATGTAAACGCCAGTTTATGTTAGAAAGTCTAGGCTACTCCCACTTAAAAATAAAAGCGAAGGTAGCTTCGTCTATCCGTTTAATGCGCTTCATAATATATTATTACTGAAACGATTTTCTTAAGATTTTACCTTCGACTGAATACGTAGCCATACTTTCGTAACTGATATACATATTTTCTCCACATATCATGTTCTCCTTGACAATGGGACCAACTGGCTACTGAAGTCATAATGCCATCTCTTTCATACTTACAAGAATGACTACCGTAAAACCATATAACTATAGTCCAGTACTACAACTATGGTCCACAAGTTCAACTCGTAATCAAGCATCAATGTAAATCATAACAACTGCGTCAATAATAAAATAATTACACTAAATCGAAGATATTTGACATAGTTGGGAGCTTTTGGACTATAGTTGGGTAGTTTTACGGTATCTGTAAGACCCGAGAAAGTCAAGGTATATCGTATACCTAGCTAGAATCTTAAATCTAAGATTACCTACTATGAAACATTATCTGTATTCTGAATCTTTAAAGGACATAGTTAATAGATTGATTGTAAAATTACATAGCACTCCAAGCTAGCGTTAATTTAATTCTACGTAGTAACACCTAGTATTCTTTGTTACGGCATACGGATCTCATTCAAAATGTTATATTTTTTGTTACAGGTAAGTTTCGATGAAGAGAGTTCAATCCGAGTATTTCTATTCAGGTTGTGGGGATTTGTCATGAAATACGAATTGATAATACGATCAACCACAACAATTTAGAAGGTAACCAAGAAAGAAAGATGCTTGAAGAAGACGAAGAATGATCTTCAAAGGTTCAAGAAATAGTATTTCGTTGGATGACAATCATATAACTCACTGAGTAACAAATACCTTGGTACTTGAAATAAAGGTCGTTTCTCCGTTTTCATATAATAGTGGCATACGAGGTTGCTAACAGTGATGGTTTTAACAGTGGGTTTTGGTTGTAAGCCGACGATTTCGGCCACGGAATAATGAAAACATTTGTTTTTTCTGTTCTGTGATTTCGGCCATGGGCGATGGTAATTTTTCACCATGCACCAAATTATACCATTTATAAGTAGAATAACAAAAAATTAACAAATAGGGCCGAATATCGATATGTAGCATTGAATGTATGTGAACTCGTAAGTTTAAGGTGTTAAGTTAGTAATAGAATCCAGGTTATGTTTTAAAAGTACGTGATTATGGAACAATGGAAGGGTTTAGGTTAGTTTATTTATTTTTTGTTTTCTAATGTCGAATGGTATACAAATCACTGAAATGAGGTTTACATTCGGTTTACACACGAACATTATCTTGAAATAATATCAACTCCAACACTTTACTTTTACAAGCTCTCAAAATACTTCAAAATAAATTTGTAACAAACTTCCAAGCCTTACAAAATGAAAATATTGTCACACAACAGCATTAGGTACAGGAATATTGGCAATATAGTCGAGAGGCGAGCTCACTTCAATTTCTAGAGAGATCTTGTTACAGACACCTTCAAAAGCAGACGGCCAATTTTGAGGATGTGAAATGAAATGTTTTTCACCATTCAAAGTTCACTTAAAAAAGATACAGGAATTTTGGCGACTATACTATTCGTCAGTTTAGAGTTAAATAAATGTAAACAAACCTACAAACATACATTGTTTCATAATCACGCACTTTCAGCTATGCTCAGCTATTCTCTTATTCACACATTTGACGCTGCGTTCGTTAACGAGCTCGACGTCGAGACAGCCTTGTTTAAAATCCTAGCTGTTTTATTTGACATTAGGAATAGAGGCTGTGAGCGAGGTTGTGGGCGAGTTCGTCGCTGTTTTTCGTTCGAGAATACGAAGTTCGTACATTAAATGTCAAACTCTCGACGCAGTGTAGTTCCAGCTCACGCCGCATTCGTCACCGAGCACTAGTGTCGTTTAAAGTACATTAGTGAATACCATTTTTAGGCTCGACGCTGCCGCAGCGCTGACAGCAAGGCGGTTTCCTTAGTGAATAACACTGCAGAACACAATTTTGGTTTTATAACCTTAAATCTTAAACCTGAAGTTCACATACATATTTCATACATTTTGGAAAATTATTGATATTTATTAGTATTAACGTAAAAATATATCTGCGAACGTGTTGCACGATATTTGTCAGAGACGTCTATTACTACGGGAACTCAGCCATATTTGTTTACCTTTTTTTACTTACAACTGAATAATGTAATAAAATAAACAAAATTGTCACTGACGCCAATGACGGCATTCGCCAATATTATTAATATTTTTCTATTTAAATTTAGGTATTTAAACAATGGTCAAGGAAGGAAACAATGGTCGGCTTTAAAGTTGTCTTATCGTCTTACATATTTAACTTGTTTTTTATCCCTACGGGGTATTAGTCGCGCAGCTTGGCATTCAGAAAGAACATCGCTGTAGTACCTAAATATTTTATTACATAACGGCAAGTGGTGACCATAATATGTATACAGGGTGGTCCAAACCTTGACGTCAAAAATTTTTTTTTAGATTCCTCACGTCATGAGCTATCAGAATATATCCCATGTATGTTAGCCGATTTTTTGTAGTTTTCGAGTTATGAATTTTTGAAAATTTTTTTTGAGTAATTCTGGAATGAAGAAATTTATTAATAAAAAAAAAACTATTGGGTTTTTTAACTAGTTTCTTTTTGTAAAAGTATTACTACAAATAAAGCATTTACTGACAATAAAATTAGCGTCCTCATTTTGATACAAGTAGGATAAAAAATACCAAATTCAAAATTTCACGCTAAAAACGCATCAAAATAGCATTAATGTCCGTAAATAAAAAAAAAACATATCCCAAGGAATTTTCGTATTCTAAAGTCCGCTTTAGACCTTGAGCCTTCGTAAAAGCAAAAAAAAAGTGATACTTAATGATGAGGATTTTTCGGAGTAGTCGGTCAAATAAAATTGAAAAAGCTTAATAATTTAAAGTAGAAAAA
The DNA here is from genome assembly GCA_025490895.1 of Thaumatotibia leucotreta. Classification (NCBI taxonomy): domain Eukaryota; kingdom Metazoa; phylum Arthropoda; class Insecta; order Lepidoptera; family Tortricidae; genus Thaumatotibia; species Thaumatotibia leucotreta. The sequence continues at coordinate 40,860 of JALPQI010011939.1, forward strand.
AATGACATGAATAACTACACAAATTGAGTTTTCGTGGTATTTTCTGACTTTGTTTATTGATAAGAACAACAAAACAGACGAAATTTTACTTTATTTTTAAATTAAAAATTTAGAAGCTTTTTTTGAAGTTTATTTGACCGACTACTCCGAAAAATCCTCATTTTTTTTATTTACGTACATTAATGCTATTTTCATGCGTTTTTAACGTAAAATTTTGAATTTGATATTTTTTATACTACTTGTATCAAAGTGAGGACGCTAATTTTTTTGTCAGTAAGTGCTTTATTTGTAGTAATACTTTTACAAAAATAAACTAGTTAAAAAACCCAAAAGTTTTTTTTTATTAATAAATTTCTTCATTCCAGAATTCCTCAAAAAAAAATTTTCAAAATTTCATAACTCGAAAACTACAAAAAATCGGCTAACATACATGGGGTATATTCTGATAGCTCATGACGTGAGGAATCTAAAAAAAATTTTTTGACGTCAAGGTTTGGACCACCCTGTAGATAGATAGATAGATAGATAGATAAAAACTTTATTCAAACCACAACTTACATTCGCAGTGATACAAACACAAAAAAGGAAAACAAAAACTAAACAAAATAAATACATAACATTGAAACTTATGAATTAAGTTAACCTATAGTTTATTTGCGCAAGAGTCATGTGTCGTGGTATAGAATTGGCGCTGACTCAGCATACGTGCTGTAGACTCGAGAGTCCACAGCGCTGATCTTCCGTCAGAACCACTAAATCTACACTAGTGCAAAGACGACTAGTGCAGCGCAAGTCTATGTATATCCATCCGTACTAACGCAGAAATATAAATAAACGTGTTGAAAAATTGTAAATAAATAGAACAAGGAAAAATTGTGTAAATGAGTTATTGTGCTATGTTCATAATTATAAGTAAGTGTGTATGCGTATTATTATTGTATTGAGTGGTTAATAAGATAAGAAATAGATATAAAGTATGTGTGATTGTCTAAAACTGATAGGAAGTTACTATTTAACTGAACAAGTAGATATTCGTATTTAGCGCGTATAAAGAGGAAGAAATATATAATATATATATATATATATATATATGTATATATATATGCGAATGACTGGATAAAATACTGGAGTGTTTAGGTACTTTTTTTTTGTATTTCTAATAAATGCTGGCGTAATTTTAATTTGAAATTAGGTTTGCTGTTCAATGTTCGTATTGGAGGAGGTATATCGTTCCAACATTTAGTAGCTTGGTACCTAAAACTCCCTCGAAATGCAGCAGCACGGTATCTGTGAGACTGCAGCATCTGATGACGCGGGACTCTCACCGAGTGACAACTCCTGTTTGTTGCCCAAACAAGTTTTTTGTATAAATAGTTTGGTGTGTGTGTGTGTATTGTATCAAAAAGCAGGCAGGCCAACATTAGTTTCTGACGTGATAGCATTTTAAGCGCATTTCCATCATTTATAAATGGTGTTACATGAGACCGTGGAGGAATCTTGTAGCAGAACCTAGCACAAGCGTTTTGGACCCTTTGAATGCAGCGCTGCGAGCGAGCCAAGAGGCAAGGACCATAAACAGTAATGCAGTAATTTAATTTGGACAAGATAAGGGCCTCGCATAGTCTAACTCGCAGCTCTACGCTTAGAAAATCACGTATATTATATAACACCTTCAGTCTGTACATGCAGTACTGGACAGTTTCAGTAACGTGATTTTCAAAGCGGAGGTTACTATCCATTAAAAGGCCAAGATTTCTTGCTTCACTTACTAGAGTCACTTTCTCTCCGTTAATTTCGATTTTAGGATTACTGGATGTTATATTTTCAATCTGATGCGCAGACCCCATTATCATATATTTAGATTTTGAGGGGTTTAGGACCAAACAATTGTCTGTGGCCCATTCTGATATTCGTTTCAGATCGGAGTTTATAGACTGTATGAACATTTATTTAAAAAACCGGCCAAGTGCGAGTCGGACTCGCGCGCGAAGGGTTCCGTACCATTATCGATTTATTATAAAAAAATACAGTTAAATCAACCTACCTCAAAAACTGTAGAAGATAATTTAATCAAACCAAAAATCGTTGATAGAGTTTATTAATGTGCATAACATATATTTTTTTTAGAATTTTATATCGCGTAGTTTAAAAAATAGAGGGGGGGGGGGGGGACATTTTTCAGACTTTGAGAGCTGATATCTCGAAAACGATTTGCTTAAATAAACATGAGATTTATAAACCTTCATATCATTTTCAAAGACCTTTCTATTAATACCCCACACGCTTATAAACAACAAAAAAAAATTTCTATCCCTCAGTTACATGTATGGAGGGCCCCCTCCCCAATGGTTTTTTTTACAATTTAGTATCATAATCCTGTAGCGGTTCATATAACACATATCCTTACCAAATTTCGTTACTGTAGCATTTATAGTTTCCGAGTAAATCGGCTGTGACAGACGGACAGACGGACAGACGGACATGACGAATCTATAAGGGTTCCGTTTTTGCCATTTTGGCTACGGAACCCTAAAAACTAGGGTTGCGCCCCAGTTTGGCATAGGTGCAAAACTGTTACCGAAGCCTCTCTTTGAAATCACAACACTAATAAATAAACCGGCCAAGAGCTTGTCGGGCCATATGCTCAGCGTAGGGTTCCGTGGGTATTCAAAAACAACTGGGCCGATTATGGTCAAAATAGTTTTATTCTAAAGTATTATATAAGCCTAATTATGATTTTTTTCATATTATTTGGATTTACGGATCAAAAGTCAGAGGAGGGGACACAATTTTTTTTCTTCTGAAGCGATTATCTCCGAATTTTGAAATTGACTTTAGAAAAAAAATCTTTTAAGACCTGTATTCTTTTTAAGCGACCTATTCAATGATACCCTACACTATATGATTACAGCAAATAAAAAAATCATCCCCTCTTCACCAGTTGGGGAGGTACCCGACAAAAAAAGCCATTTTGGCTACGAAACCTAACAACGCATAAAAATCCATTGCGTACATTTTAAAGACTAACCCTTATTCATAAACGTGTCCTAACTAAAGCAAGCTGCTAAGTATTGTTTGTCACTTTCGCTCTTATATACATATTGGTAAGATCGAAAGAGACAAACAATACTTAACGGCTTGTTAAGTTAGGAGATGAATAAGGGGTCTAAACAATAAGCAAACAGGGAGAGACAGACAATGGGGGCTATTTCGTTTTATACTATGTAGTGATGCCTATACTATATTGCCGAGTTATGGGCGGTTTTTTATTTTGTTGTCGTTTTTTAAATTTTCCAAATTTGGACTTTTTTTCCATTTTTTCTACTCAGAATTACGAGCTTTTTCGATCCTGACAGAAATAAAAAAGCATCCCAAAAAAAAATCCATTGAGTTACTATTTTTCATAGGTACACTTTCTTCAAACGTAACTCAGTGGAAGACAAAAAAACGTATGGAATTTTCGGGACACTTTTTTCTGCTAATGAGGATCGAAACAGCTTCTGAGTAGAAAAAACAAAAAAAAACTAATTTGGAAAATTTTAATAACTACAAAAAATAAAAATCCGCCCTTATACTCGTAACCCTTAATAAGAAAAACGATAGAATCTCAACCGAAAAAC
>JALPQI010011940.1:0-32405 GCA_025490895.1 Thaumatotibia leucotreta
GTCGGGCTTCTAACACTCTCGTTAGTGATTCCGTACTTACCTCCCTTGATGCACAATGTACTATTATTATAATCTAATCTATAAGGGTTCCTTATAAGGCAGGGATCGGATAACGGTTTTTTCTCCATACAAAAGAACGGTTCGAATTCAGTTCTTTTTCGTTCCTCGGTATATTTTTTTTTGTTAATGGAGTAATTCAAAAATACGATGGTAATAAATTACCTATATAAAATGTTGAAAACTACATAAAAAGTGTAAAACATTTTAAAATATTTAGCCATTTCGAGGTTTTTCTAAAAAACCGGTTCCGATCTCTGTTACAAGGGCTATTTGGCTATGGTACCCTAAAATAGTACATTACGATACAAGTGCGAAAAAAATTAAGTTCGAAACGAGTGGAGATAAATTAAAATCGACACGAGTTACGAATTTCCTTTTCGCACGTGTATCGTACGACGTTTTTCAGTACATATTGGCTCTCCGAAGATTTCGACCTGACGTAAAATAAACCATCATTGGATCTATGGACGACAAAAAAAGCTATTTGTACTGAAAAGTAGTTTTACCTGTATCTTTGGGATCGTCCAATATTTCTCCCGGACTCGGTGGTGGTGCTTCTTTCTCCTTCTCTGGTTCCTTCTGCTTCTCTTCTGCTTCTGCTGCGGCGGCGGCTGCGGCTGAAAAAAAATAAAAAAAATAATTAAAGTTTATGTGAAACACAAATCAAATTATCTACTACATCATCAGCACAGAATTCGATTTGGATAGAAGAAACAAGTTCATTAATTTGTATGGCGGCCGAGCGTGTCAGATTTTGTACGGAAGTTGTTACTTGCCTATGATTTTAAATATGTCTCAGGCCCTTGAGTATTCATATTTTATTGTGTTGTTGCAATTAATATTACTTAAGGAGGCATTATTAATGTTTTTGTTCACTTCAACTTACAAAATTTGACGCCCGAAAGCTGCAAGCTGCGATTAAAGACGGACAACTCAGTGGATTTCACTGAGTTCATTTGACACGTTAAGTAGATACGTTTGCTTGATCTATGGTATATATGACATCTGTGATCATCAGCCTATGATAGTCGACTGCTGGACGTAGGCCTCTCCTATTAACTATGCGTAATAAACGCATTAAGAGGTAAATGCCCATAATCGCCCCGCTGGGCAAGAAGATTGGCGATCGCAGTAATGTGTCCACTATGATGACGCTGCTGCCCATCATCAATCTTATATCAAATAATTATCAGTGACACTTCAATCCCTTAGTCTACTCTTACGACACCCGCAGGAGTTGGGGTGGTGACAAATGTATTCTTACTGCCGTCACCACACACAATTATTTACTTATTATTATTAATCACATAATCTTTAGAAAAACTGATCATGTTATGTATAGACAATGAGGGTAGTTTTTCCGACATTATCTAAAATGTGAGGTAGATGTGAGAAGCCAGTCTATTCCGCGATTCCTGACCAGGACCCAGAAACCGTGAGTTATATTAGTGGCGACGAGAAAACTAGGACAAAAGTGTGCAAATAAGGTGTTAAATTGTGTGATTTGAGTGAAAAACACATAAAAGTAGGTTTTATTGTGCAAAACTATATTGTGTTTTTGGTATTTTACGTCATAAAAAAAATTTTAATACCTTTAGCCTGTTTTTGTTCCTGCTTCTGTTTCCTCTGTTTCCTGGCGTCCCGTCTCCTGGCGATTTCACCCGGAGACGACGAGCGCTCGGTAGCCGAGCGGCGCGCCAGCCGCAATTTGCGTTCTATCTCCCATCTGACACATTGATTATTATATTTACGGTATTTTTAGCAGTCACTCGATAAAATATCCGACAAATAAAGTTATCACTATCGTTTTCCCTGGGCATATAAAGGAAAAGGATAGTTAACATTTATACAGATATAAATAATTAAATTAAATAAAATAAATATCTTGGGACATCTTACAGAAATCGACCTAGTCCCACGGTAAGCTCAATTAAGGCTTGTGATGTGGGTAACAGGCGACGATATATAATACACACATACATATAGATACTTAAATACATAGACAGCCACGGCAAAGGAACACATATTAGTGATAAATAAATACACAAATAATGCCCTCGCCGGGATTCGAACCCGGCGATAATAGACTTTAATAATAGTTTTGGACCTGACGTAAAATGACCCACTTCTCGCACCAGAGCCTAAAAAAGGCACCACCTGTACTAAAAAAATTTTTTTAGTAAAGAAAAGTACAGATGGTGCGTTTTTTACGCGCTAGTGCGAGAAGTGGCTCGTTTTACATTAGGTCCAAAATTTCGGAGGGCCATCTGTACTAACAAAACGTCGTAGAGGCGTGTAAAAAGGAAATTCATGACTCGTGTCGATTTAAAAGATCGCCAATCGTTTTTCGCACTTGTGTCGTAATGTACTATTGTCCCTTTCGGTCATATAGACATTAATAAGACCAAAAGGGACAAAACAGACAGACTTTTATGAATAAGGGGGTAAATGTTTAGGATACCCTAAAAAGAACTCACCTGGTTTTCATAAGATCTCTCCGTTCGATACGTTTGAAGATCTCTTGTTCTCTCTCTTTCTCGGACATGGCAGCTAGCCGCGCTCTGTCCTCTTCATCTCCCATCAGGTTTTCATCGTAACTGCGGAAAAATAAGAAGTTATTGAAGTTGGTAAAGTCTTATCTAGGTGTATAGTCAATCAATTGGGACCGTAGATCACTCACGGGAACCTATCGAAATGATGTTATAAGTCAGATTGAAAGAAATCTTTTAGTACTTCTCATTGTCACATGGTTCTAAAGTGGGTCTGTACAGATGTATTATACTAGCTTTTTATAGAAGATGTAAACAGACGTAATTTTCAATGTACGTTATTGAATACTACAAAATTTGTTTTAATAATAAAAAAAAACAATAAATTATCATCAACCATTAAAAAAAATTAATAGTCCTAGATTTTCAGAGATCGAACAAACGGGCATCATTGCACATAACTTATATATATATCGTCTTTTTATTATATATATCGTCGCCTGGTACCCACATCACAAGCCTTAATTGAGCTTACCGTGGGACTAGGTTGATTTGTGTAAGATGTCCCAAGATATTTATTTTATTATTTAACTTAATATGGACATGACTTCAAAGTTGATTGCATAATTAATCATTTAAGCATATTCAGAACATTATATTTATTCCTTCGTCGTAATTTCACGGAAACGTCTGAATTTATATTTATATCTCAATCAACTTCAGTGGGAAATTGAAGATTATTGTGACAGCAAATACAGCAATATGATTTCTTACCACACCCACGGGAAGAGTTGGTACTTGGGGTGGTGACAAATATATTCTTACTGCCGTCACCACCTTATGTTTCAAACTTTCTAAACTCACCCATCATCAAATTCCTCTTCGGAATCCACTGAGTCATTGTCCGATGAATGTGACGATACTTCACCTGAATAAAATAATTGTTTCAGATATGTCTTAGGCACTGGTCCCACCAAAAGCGAGCTAGCGATTGATAGCTCGGATATAAAAACGAACAAGGCAATCCTGGGTAAAGAAAAGAGACAGGACAATGTCCCTAGATCTTCTCTCAAGAGATTTCTGATTAGCTTTTTTACATTATGATTTAATTTTATCATGACGTTTGGAGATCATAAACATCTCCAAACAACTCTCAGTAACTTAATGTATTTTTATTTATTAAGTTGAGGTCAGAGTTTATCTTTAAGGGTACTGAGAATATTTTTTATGCCATAGGATATGCTTTAGTTGTCTCACCATTACGATTATATGCGTCTCTGTTCCTATAAAAAAATATTTACCTTCCTCCGGTTCACTATAAACATCCTTCTTTTTTCCAGACCCAGCGCTGTCTGTACTCTTCCGGACCTCAACTTTCTTGGGCTCCGGTTTCTTCCGGTTGTCATCTGAGTGGTCTGTGGAGGCTTTCCGGGAGCCCCGGCCCTTTTTTGAAGAGGAACTTTCAGCATCACTGTCGGAATCTGAGCTGGATGATGATGATGATTTCGCTGAAAGGAAACTTTGTTATTGCTTTGTATAAGATTTGTTTTTGTATGACTAAAGTGACCAGATCACATGTGCAAAAGTCTTAGTTTCACGAAAAAGTCTACTTTGTCGGGAATGTGACGGCTATACGGTATACGGCAGTTTTAAAAACAGACTTGACAATTATTTAAAAAAACTTGTACCTAACCAAAAATAAACTTTCATTATAAAAACAAGTGCAGTGATATACACGCATCAGCAAATAGCTGCTAGTGTATCAATTAATATAATAATAATAATAATAAGGCCGCAGGGCAGCTTGTGGCGAGCTGTTGGGGAGTAACGACCCCACGGACCCGAGTGCTCCCGAGAGTCGGTCAGGGTCCCCGCCTCCGGCGTGTCTTCGTCGGTCGGAGTGGAACCCCAAGGGGACCCGTAGGACTCTCAGCTCTGGCTTGCCTTAACTGGCCGTCCAGAGAGGAGTCGTCAGAGCTACACGCTCCAGGGGTGTACGTGTTGGATCTATATCCCCGCGCAAGCCTATCAAAAAACCGGGATTTGTAAGCCCGTGATACTCAAGGATATACAAACATAATAATAATAAGGGCAGCTTGTGGAGCCGCAGGGCAGCTTGTGGCGAGCTGTTGGGGAGTAACGACCCCACGGACCCGAGTGCTCCCGAGAGTCGGTCAGGGTCCCCGCCTCCGGCGTGTCTTCGTCGGTCGGAGTGGAACCCCAAGGGGACCCGTAGGACTCTCAGCTCTGGCTTGCCTTAACTGGCCGTCCAGAGAGGAGTCGTCAGAGCTACACGCTCCAGGGGTGTACGTGTTGGATCTATATCCCCGCGCAAGCCTATCAAAAAACCGGGATTTGTAAGCCCGTGATACTCAAGGAGATACAAACATAATAATAATAAGGGCAGCTTGTGGAGCCGCAGGGCAGCTTGTGGCGAGCTGTTGGGGAGTAACGACCCCACGGACCCGAGTGCTCCCGAGAGTTGGTCAGGGTCCCCGCCTCCGGCGTGTCTTCGTCGGTCGGAGTGGAACCCCAAGGGGACTCGTAGGACTCTCAGCTCTGGCTTGCCTTAACTGGCCGCCCAGAGAGGAGTCGTCACTCGTCAGAGCTATATGCTCCAGGGGTGGAAGTGTAAATTTGCGTAAGTCGCGAGTTGGTGCAGCGGCTGTCAAGCCACTGCGCAGAAAGCGGTGTACACCTCTCTACACTCCTGAGCCGCCTACACCGGTGTTGCCCCTGGCTGTCTCTTGTGACGGCATTTACGGGGGCCCATCTAGTCGGCGGCGAGTCACCGCCTGCCTCGATAGCAAAGAGAAATCATTGTTATGGCAGGTGTCCGGACCTCTTTTCTATAGTTCCATTTCTGATCCATCCATCCTCCATCACCATAGCCCATTAGTCTTTTCCATTCCTTCTTAATAGTCTCTATACGCCTGCTGGGACCGGTTTACGGATATGTATTTTTGTGTCCGTCAATGGGTTGCAGCAGGTGTACAACACAGCAAATTTCTCCAAAGGGCCTAAATTTCTACGTGTTGGATCTACAGATCTACAAATCCAACACGTAGAGGCAAGCACGGGGATGCATCCCCGCGCAAGCCTATCAAAAGACCGGGATTTATAGGCCCGTGATGAAAGAGAGATACAAATAATAATAATAACCCGCCCGCCATGTCGCCGGATCCGGTGCCGGCACCCGACCTGGCACAGGGGGCACCGCGGGTTGATCCCAGTGCCTACGGGGATGACGTTACGAACCTGAGTATGAGTACTTCAGACAATGAGCAATTGAGGAGGACTCTGGAAGAAGCGATTGTGCAGCATCGCTTCACACCCGACTCTAGGCCACGATTACCACGTTTGCCCATGAATAGGCGCAATCTAGCGTTGATGGGAGCCCTAAACGCTTTATTGGAGCCGTATATACGATCCAGTAAAGATTTGGATGATACGCACTCGATCATGTACTGTGGGGCCATCGCAGCGTGCCGTGCCGTGTTGCTCGAGTCAAGTTTCCGGACTCTGACAGTGCACCTAGGACCGCTGGGCATGGGGTGTCCCCGCATGGCAGGTGCGGATCGAGCGACGTATCGACTCGTTTAGGACTCTCATTGCAAAGCTGATCTGTTTCAGGGGGGGCTACAACCGCCCCCGAGTAATGCGCTTTGTGAACCAGGCGTTCGCGGGAACGGGTATTGCACCCCGCGACTACATGGCCAACCTCACAGAGCGCATCGACTTTCTGAAGCAGAAGGTTTATGCATGGGCAAACCGTATCCGCCGCTACAGAGAGCGTGTGAACCGATTCCAGCAGAATCGCCTTTTCCAGAGTGACCAAAGGAAGGTTTACCGAAAGTGGGAGGAAACCGACTACCGTGTGTCCGACGCGCGGTTGCCGAATGCTACTGCCATGAGTGATTTCTGGCGTAGTATCTGGTCAGCGCCCGTCGGACACACCGAGGGTGAATAGATGACCGTTGTTGAACGTGAATGCGAGACCATCGAACCTATGGGGGCAGTTACCATCAGCCCCGATGACGTAAGTTGTGCTATCCGCACGACCCAGAACTGGAAAAGCCCTGGGCCGGATGGGTTGCACAACTTCTGGCTAAAATGGTTTCTATGCTCGCACTCACGATTGGCAACGCAATTCCAACAAGCTCTCAAGCTCGGTTCCCTCTGCCACCTTCCTTAACAACTGGTGTAACCTTCCTGCTCTACAAGTCCGGTAGTACCACGGAAGCGAAGAACTACCGACCCATCACGTGCTTTCCCACACTGTACAAGCTCCTTACATCCATTTTGAGAGTAAAAATTAACACGCACATTGTTTCGAACAATGTTTTGGCTCCTGCTCAAAATGGATGTAGGGTTGGGTCCCGTGGTACTAAAGAGCTCCTCCTCATCGACATGACCATTTGCCAGCAAGTCCGGCGTAACAAAGGGGCCCTCTCCGCCGCTTGGATTGACTACAAGAAGGCCTATGATTCGGATTCATGGTTGGAAAGGGTCTTAGAGCTGTATAAAGATAATGCAACTTTAAGATCCTTTGTCGGCGCATGTATGAGGCAGTGGACCACAGTCCTTCGTCAACCAGGAGGCGGGGATGGCCCCTCGGGCCCGCAGGACTTTATAAGGATCGAGCGAGGAATATTCCAGGGTGACAGTCTGAGTCCCTTATGGTTCTGCCTAGCTCTGAATCCGCTCAGCACCCTGCTGAAGGATTCAGGACTAGGTTGCCGGCTTCGGAGAGAGGGTGAAGTCATTTCTCACCTTCTGTATATGGATGATCTTAAATTATTTGCGCCAAATAGCCAAGACTTGTTGGAACTACTGCGAACCACAGAAGTTTTCAGTAGTGCCATCAATATGGAGTTTGGTGTCGATAAGTGTGCGGTTATGCATGTGCAGCGGGGGAAAGTAGTAAATTCAACAAATTTACAGCTTTCTGAGACAATGTCGTTCAGATCTATCTCGTAAGCAGAAACCTATAAATACCTTGGTATGTCACAGTCTTTGGGTATTGAAGATATGGGAATTAGACAGGCGGTGAAGGAGCGCTTTTTCAGCCGGCTCACAAAAGTACTTAACAGTCTTTTGTCAGGAGGGAACAAAGTGCGCGCCTTCAACTCCTGGGTAATACCCATACTCACATACTCCTTTGGCATACTAAGGTGGACTCAGACCGAGCTGGACGCCCTGGATCGAAGGGTCCGTACACTGCTTACCACACATCGAATGCTACACCCGCGCTCATCAGTTATGAGATTGTACATCCCGCGGAGGTGTGGGGGCCGCGGCTTCCTAAATGCCAAAAACCTCCACAACCGCGAGGTGTACAATCTTAGAAACTATTTTCTTAACAATGAGTGCGGGATGCATCGTGATGTGGTGGCAGTAGACCGGAACCTCACGCCGCTCTCCTTGGCAAAAGAGAACTGGCGCAGACCTGTGGTACTAAGCACCGAGGACCGCAAGGCGGTATGGAAGAGCAAGGAGCTACACGGGCGGTTCTACAAGGCCCTCACGGGACCTGACGTAGATCTGCTCGCGTCGGTGAACTGACTACGATTCGGGGACCTCTTCGGAGAAACCGAGGGTTTTGCCTGTGCAATTGCTGACGAGGTTATCATGAAGAATAACTACCGGAAATATATCCTGAAGGACGGTACGGTCGACATTTGTCGGGCATGCCGCCGTCCCGGTGAGTCACTCAGGCATATTATTTCCGGTTGTTCTCAGATTGTTAACACCGAGTACTTGCACAGACACAACCTCGTAGCCAGGATTATACACCAGCAGCTTGCTCTTCAATACGGCCTTGTGGGCTTCGAAGTGCCTTACTATAAGTACACACCTGCGGCAGTTCTCGAAAATGGTCGTGCCACGCTCTATTGGGATCGATCTATCATCACGGACAGGACTATTGTAGCCAATAAGCCTGATATTGTGCTGATAGATCGATCGCAACGCCGGGCAATGCTCATCGACATCACGATCCCCCATGACGAGAACCTCGTGAAGGCCGAGAAGGACAAAGCCAGTAAGTACCTTGACTTGGCTCACAAGGTAACCGACATGTGGGAGGTTGATTCGGCGATCATTGTGCCGATAGTTGTTTCTGCGAATGGTCTCATAGCGAAGAGTCTCGATCAACACCTCAAGAGGCTCTCGCTAGGTGGTTGGATCAGGGGTCAGATGCAGAAGGCGGTAATCCTGGACACGGCGCGCATAGTCCGGCGGTTCCTCTCCCTGTAGCCCTAACCACCGGCAGCTTGGGCCCGCCCCGTTGCCGGCGGCACCCTAGGTTAGGTTTTTTTATAGTATGTTCATATGTTTTGTACTGATTTTGTATGTTTTATTGTATTTTATTTTTATAACCATATTATAAAATGACCTGACCTAAGAAGAAGTACAAATAAAGAGAATAATAATAATATGACAGCTACCTTAGAAATATATGGAAAGTACGATAATTCTCGATGAATAGAAACACCCAGTTATAAAATGAAGATACACCAATAATTGTATTCGTAACTTTCTTAGATGTACGCAAAGAACGGCGTTACGTTTCTTAGATGTACACAACAAACACAGATTTTTCAATAATATTCGTATTTTTCTTAGTGATCCCATATGTCAAATTTAAAGTTTTGCACCCATCGGTTGACAACCAAAACTCACTAAGTAACAAATACCTACTTGAAATAGAGATCATATCTAAGTTCTGATTCAATACTGGCATAAGAGGTTGCTAAGAGTAGTGACAGTTTTTATAGTGAGTTTTGGTTGTCAGCCGATGATTTGATAGATCCACCCTAATGCAATGTTAGATACTTACAGTTTCTTCTACTGCCACCTTCATTGTCAGATTCACTGTCTGAAGATTTGCTGTTAAACTTGGGGGGTGGTGACTCTCCAGGCTTCTTTTTCTTCTTTGCCAAGTTTAGGAATTGCTGTCAGATAAATATTACATTACCTACTGAGTTCAGAGTATATCCATGGTGCGAAGAACCTGATAACTCGAGATAATTTGGTTAACCCTTATTCAGCAACATCCAAAATACTGGACATGGTCTTTGACCCACATTTTTTATTTTTATTGAACCAGAATTATTAAGATTATCAGCGTCAAGGAGGCTGTAACACAACCATCTCTTATTTCTGTCAAATTAAGGAATAAGGAAAAGGAATTAATTTATCTTGAGTTATTAAGTTCTTCCCTCATGCCATATACCAATACATTTCATATACATTTACCCCCTTACGCATAAACATTTGCTAACTTAACAAGCCGCTAATAATTTTTGCTCTTATGGACACATTGTTAAGACTGAAAGGGACAAACAATTATTAGCGGCTTGTTAAGTTAGCAAACTTTGAATAAGGGGTTTAATATCCCATGTCACTGACATAATTAACCTTGTATCTGCAAGTCTCTTAATGGAAAAAAAACACCCATATTCAGAATGGCAGAAAGGTGTGAATTGATTGTTATAGACCGAAGGTTAGGTAAGTAGCGACAATATGTATATCAATACTTCAATATTGCTAGCAATACTTTTGGAACGAGAATACTATAAAAACATGGTATCCCATATATCTAACTTGATCCCAATTATTTTTTTCCAGTATATGCAGCATACTTTAGCCTAGACATGATCAGTTTTTCATCCAAACTCTAGTGATTTTAGTCTAATTCCTTTCAATCAAAATAATTTAGCTTCAAGTTATTATTCCTTCAGCAAAAATAAATGTAAAAGATTGATGATGATTATGATATTATAAGAGATTGATATTAATTTACACATTTAGAAGCACCTATTTAGACCATTGGTCATGACCCAGAGGCTTATTTCACAACGAATATTTCAGACTGTCTACACCACAGCATCCACTATTCGCAAAAAGTGAAAGTCTACTTACATAATAGAAGAGCGCAAAAATCTCTTCATCAATGAAAATCGAACGTCACATGAATAAGACGAAAACTAGGTTTTTTTCGCATTTTCGAAGTCGGAATGTGTGTTCGAGGAATTTTAGCTGAGGTTATGCATTGGTATGCGGCATTTTATAACAAACATCGAATGACTCATGCGATTTTGATTCCATTAGAACGCGAACAAGACAAAAATAACGATGTTTTCTGCGCCATAACATAACGATGTTTTGATGCTTGTTTTATCGTAAAAAGCTACAATCCTATGTATTTCGTAAAAACTGCGCATTAGACAGATTTAGGCGCGCCAGACATTGATCTTGGCCTAAATACGCAGACAAATTATCAGAAGAAAGGCGTCAAATCGTGGATGCCAAGCGTGATCTTATAACCTACGTATTTGAAAGAAAAACATGACTTACAGAATCCATATCGGACTCGCTGCTGGCGTCCGAATCCAAGAACGGTTTGTTCTTCCTTTTAGCCATTGTGAAGCACTTAGCAACTGTGTAATAAAATACTAGAGCACGTAAACTACGCTTTCTTTCTGTATGCCAATTGCCAAGACTGAACTGAAGTTGTTTCGGGCGGTTAGCTCGAGAACGCGAATGAATGAAATTACTCATAGACAACTAGAATGTCAGCAAAACAATATCATTGCCATGCAAGAAAAATACATCCATAGAGTATAATTTACCGATTCAAGGCTTTGTCAGTCACAACACTAAAGAAAAAATTAAACTGTCAGTTAAACTGTCATTGTGCTATCATTGACAAAAACTTTGTTTCACGATCACGAATTTTGTGATTTTATTTTGTCCAAACGACAACAAACTGTAACAAAACGGTGTTTCCGGACTTATTATGCCTAATGATTTATTAAAACAGCTGGGCGGAAGGAAAGCAATCATGGTACGTCTCTTTTTCAGTTCTACATTTAAGGTTACGATTCTAGAAATTCCGCAGCATGACTTGCAAAAAATGTACAATGGAGCGTATTAGAGGCAAACGTAGCAGTTCCAAACTCAAAAAATATCGATTAAAGCATAATCCTATCAGTGATTTTTTATTTACTGTTTATACTCTGTTTACAATGTTTGTAAACAAAGTTTTATCTGTCAATAATATCAATCTGCATAATGTACCTATATCTTCTGTTGCAGTCTCTTTAGAAGGGACGCTTTGAAGAAAGGCATGTTTTTTTGGCATCAATATATCTGGCATAGAAATAGGTTACTACACCCGCACACTTGATTTGCTATTTGCGATAAACTATTGCTGTCTAAAATAAGAGTGACACCATGTAGCAATAGCTAAAGCATATCAGTGGCTAGATCTATTATCATGATGAAACATTTTAGGAAATGTAGTGGATCTTAATGTAATTGAAAATAGAAGAGGAAATATGATAGGGCACCTGCTAAGATATGACTTTTTCCTCAAGGACATCATAGAAGGCAAGATTGAGGGTAGGCGAGGCAGGGGAAGGCCAAGACGAAATTACTTTGAGCAAATAAAGGAAAAGGTCAAAGTCATGTCTTACCAAGAAGTGAAGGAAAAAGCCCAGGAGAGAGACGGCTGGCGATTGCTACACCGACAAGAGCATAGCTCTTAAGTGGAAGAAGAGAAGAGCGGATCTTGCTCACTCTACCAGCCTACCAATTTTTATTAACATTGAAGATGTGATTAAAATGTACAAACTTTTTAGAAATACTCTTTTAGACATAAATATTCTTTAGTCACCTCATCTGCTACCTGCATCCATAAAATATATTCCTGAATGCAGCTATACAGAGTGAAATCTTTATCATGATACAGAAGTCAAGGGTGGATAGGCACCTTCTGGGCGAACTCACTCCATCGTAGGCCACATCTCTGCCCTTGGCTAGTCTGTGGCCATGAGTAAGCCTATTACAAATAAAAAAATAATATATATACATATATATATTCTAGATCTACTCATGATTGCAATCAACTTTTACTATGGGACTTATATCAAATCGGCAGAAAAAATTATAACTACTACAATGGAGTGCATTAGTATACACATTTGAAAGAGATCAGTATAGAAAATTGTATACATATTAAAGACAACTCAATTGTAACTAGCAACAGCTGGTTTCACAATTTGTATGGAGATGTAAATTTTGTGGTAATGTTTTCAAAGTTTGTCCCATAGTAAAAGTTAGCTGTAATCATGAGTAGATTCAGAAAATATCATTTGGTATCATGTTGAAGATTTCACCCAGTAGAATTATTCCCTTATTCATAAGATAACTTAGCAATAATATAAATAAATAATAACCACCAAATGGGACATCAATACTTATCTACTAGCTATACATATAAGTTAGAATATGTTTATGAATAAGGGGGTAAATCACCAATATACTTACTCAACCCTCTAACACTCATTTGATGGAAAGAATTAAGAAGAAATTAAGGTGACATTTCCATAAATAGACTGTGGTAGAAATGTTGAGTAAGTATTGCCTGCAACTATATATATCATGGTGTTAGAACGCCAGCTCAAATATGCCCTCAAAAACAGTTGTTCATTTGTGCCAAGATGGGCAGGACATAGCGTTTTTCCTACCACTGCGCATATTTCGGCGCAACATCTTTAACTAATGTTTATAGAATATAGCCAATCAAAACTTTGATGGACCAATCACAACTATTTTTAAATGGCGGTTTAAGTTTTCATAGGTTGACATTGAAATTCATTGCCGTGATGCATTGAAGAGGAGGTGATGCTTGTCAACTGAAATTCAGGACCGTTTTTGAAAGGCAATTACTATGGCGTGCGGCTTCCATGTTTTATTTGTTCGTAGGTAGAAATCATATAAAAATACCTGTTAATATTATCGAACCGGGTTACTCACGTATTTAATTCGATGATTGCTCGACATGACGAGTACCTACGCGTCGGGTATTGGCTAGAGGTACTCCAACGAGTACGCGTCGGGTTTTGGCCGGCGGTGCTCTGGACGAGGACCCTCTTAATGGGTCGAAACATGTGGAGCAATCATCGACTTAAATACGTTCTATGTTTTATTTGTTCATAGAAGTATTGCAATGAAATGTTTATTTTCTATTACAGGCTCCATTGTCCCCAACCCCCTGCGCTGAGATCAGTGATGACGAGCTGGTCTCCATCTCTGTGCGAGACTTGAACCGGCAACTCAAGATGCGGGGGCTTACGAGGGATCAGATAGTCAGGTACATTTGCAAACCAGCCGTTTTACTTTACAGTAAAAATAAGCCTTTACTTCCGAATATTACATCATAAGGGCTTGTCCATTCAAAGATTCAAAGATTCAAAGATTTTTATTTGTTCAACATAGGTAAGGAAGGTGAAATGTACAGGTGAGATATTTGTGTCACTATGTCGCGCCTGGTGGCATACAAATACAATTTAATTATTCTACTCTCAATACACAGTATACAATAACAATGCAATAAAATTAAAATTAGCAATACAATATTTACAAGTAGGTATTTAAACAAACGTCAGAAAATGTCAAAAATTGCAATTTATAGTTCAGTCAAAAAATCTGATATCGAGTAATAAGTTTTTTCTATCAAAAAGTCCTTCAATTTTCTTTTAAAAATGTTATCAATATCTTTACATGCTGTTATATGTGTTGGTAGCTTGTTGTATATTCTATGAGCCATTCCTAGTATGCTTTTTTGTAATAATGCAGTATTACTTGACACTGTTTGTAATGCCTTAACTTTGTTTTGAAGTCGAACACATATAAATTTATTAAATAAGTTGCGGTTCTCATTTACAAAATTAGCCATTTCATATATATACACGGTGGAATTTAATCGGTGAACAGGAACCCATTTTTCTAATTCAGTAATCGATGGCGGTCACGTTTATGTAGTACTTAAGTGGAACCAAGTTTTTTTTTTAGCATAACAAATTTTTATGTTGAAATTAAACTTTAATTAAAATTTATTGTCACCCTACTAATGGTTTAGTCTGAAAAGTTTAATACCTCTTCAAATTATCAGCCATGCATCGCTCTTATTTTACATAGGAATAGAGTCTATCGCAAAAATTAAAGCATGTGAGTTGTTATTGCTCATTTATGTTTTAAGTTTCTATGGCTGATAGTTTGAAAAGAGGTATTAAACTTTTCAGACTAAACCATTAGTAGGGTGACAATAAATTTTAATTTCAACATAAAAAAATTTTATGCTAAAAAAAAACTTGGTTCCACTTAAGTACTACATAAACGTGACCGCCATCGATTACTGAATTAGAAAAATGGGTTCCTGTTCACCGATTAAATTCCACCGTGTATAGTGTCAGAATTTTGAGGCTCGTAAAAATTGGTTTGCAGGTTTCATTTTGCTGGATACCACACATTGATCTGAGGCATTTCTTTTGAGCCCTGAACACATTTTCTTTATTACTAGAATTTCCCCAAAATAGTATCCCATACCTTAAATTAGATGTTACATATGCATGATACGCCGTTAATAGAGAGGACAGGTTAGTAGTTTTCCTCAGATTGTATAGTGCATAAGAATATGTACTTAACTTATTACATAAAATGTCAGTGTGTGTTTTCCAAGTCATCTTATTATCTATATTAATACCTAGAAATTTCGTTTTGTCAGTTTCATTTATTGTATGTCCCTTATATTCTATGCTTAAATTGTTTGATACCACTCTTTGCTCAAATTTCATAATATTAGTTTTGTCAAGATTTATTCTAAGATTATTATTATTTAGCCATTCTATTATAGTTTCCAAAGTATTGTTAATGTCAGTTTCATATGTGTTACGGTTTTTTCCAGAAAAGATAATAGTGCTGTCATCAGCAAATAGGATCATTGGGTGTTCAGTGACTTTTGGCATATCGTTAATATAAATTAGAAACAATAATGGTCCCAGCACACTCCCCTGGGGTACTCCATAGCTAATTTCTCTAACCTTTGATGAGTGGGTTTCCTCAGTTTTTGTTTTAGGAGATGTTCTTTTGATTTGTGTTATTTGTTTCCTATTTTTTAGGTATGAACGAATTAAGCTAAGAACATTACCGCGAATCCCATATGCAAAAAGTTTATCTAAAAGTATATTATGGTCAACAAAGTCAAACGCTTTGGACATATCCATGTACAAAGCGCACGTAGGGATTTTTTTGTCCATGTTATTAATAACCCTCTGTATCAAATCAAAGATAGCCAAATTAATTGATTTTTTCTTCTTCATTAATCACGTCATACGATTTTGGCCTATTTTAGAATAAAAAATCAGTGTAATTCGTCTTTATTTGTAGTATAATATTTTATAAGTAATAATTATAGTCTCTGGATATTGTTACCATTGAATAACAAAATTTATGGCTACTAGGTATCCTATTGCAATAGGACTACTAAATATTAACTTAGTGGTAACTACTGGGAAAAAGGATTCCCAGTAGTTACCACCAATTAGTTTAGTGGTAACAGTTGGGAATTTTAATTCCCAGTTGTTCCCAGTGGTAACAGGTGGGAAAAAAATTCCCAGTTGTTACCACTGGTGCCAAGTTGGTGGTAACAGGTGGGAATAACCCCAATTACGTACTTTATTTAGCACACATGATGGGAAAAAACTTTTTTGCCAACTACGAGGTAAATATCTGCTTTGTTTTAAAACTCAGTTCAGGATTTGACATTTGGTTATGTTTTTGAAAAAGTACGCTGTTAAGCAGAGTGACAAAAAATTACACGTGATTTGTCCGATGACCCCCCCTCCTCTATGGTGATAATTGGTGATTTTTTCTTGACCCCCCCCCCTCCCCCTGTACAGTAAGACGTGATTAATGGACAAGCCCTAACAAGATTACAATTTACAAGATGTCTCTTATTTCGGTGTGCTTAATGGCAAAGGCTAATATTCCTCTAACCCTTTCCACTGTGTTCTGTCTGCCGCTTGTCCAAAGGGGTCCTAATGTTAGTTTAAAGTCGTCTTCCCAACTTCTTGGCCAACCTCTACTTCTTAACAGGGACCGGAACTGTTATTTTCTCCATATGAAAAGAATGGTTCTTTTTTCGTTCTTTCGTATATAAATTGTAATTTAATGGAGTAATTTAAAAACATGATATTGTGAATTACATAAAATATTGAGCAGTACATAAAGAGTATAAAATGTTTAAAATATTGGGCTATTTCGAGGTTTTTGTAAAATACCCGTTCCGGTCCCTGCTTCTTAAACCATCCCTTGGGCTCAAACTGTCACCTGCTTGCTCCATTTCTCCTTTTGTCTACGAAGCATATTATGTCCTGTCAATCTCCATTTCAATTTTGATCTATATAGGGTATGATGTCTGTTAACTTTGTTACAGTTTTACTTTGCTCATTATTTTATTTTATCAAATGGCAATATGACAATGTTCAAATTTTACGTTGACAAATGTGCACCATAGAACATTGTAATGGCTTGTAATGCCCCTATGGGCAGCGAAGTATTGTTAAATCAGATGATGTATGAGTATTTCTTTAATGTAATGTTTTTTTTACATTTAGAAACAAAATAAACGTTGTCCAATGAAAGAACACTTGAAAAAAAATATTGCTGACAATATAAAGCATTTTCAATATTTTGTTTTCGTATTTAATTAATGTAAACTCAGTTTAACTATATGGGAAATTTCGTAATAAAAATGTGACGTCTGATTCGGTTTTAATAATGTAAAAATTAGTTCCATTCATATGGAAACTATAAATAACCAAAATAGTAGGTACGTTTTTGAAGTTGTGATGTAATGTTACATTACATTTCAGAGCACTTTCGCGAATGTCTAATATTGTTATAATGTTTATTCAAAGACTTATTTGACTTATCTTCCTATTTCAGAATGAAACAGCGGCGACGTACGTTAAAGAACAGAGGATACGCTGCCTCGTGTCGCATCAAACGAATCGAGCAGAAAGATGAATTGGAGACAGAGAAGAGTCAGGTATGTTACATCATCAGCCCATGACAGTCTCAACGCAGTCAAAACATTAAAAATAAATTGATGAAATGAATTGATTACAGCGCCCTCTATCAAATTCAACGAAACGGAGAGTTGTCGAGTTTGCAGACGATTGTGGTAGACACACGTCTTTGAGTGGCTTGAGGTTGTACCTTCGAAACATTAAGTACAGATGTCGCTAGTGATTAGCTTCACAATATCATTGACTAAATTCGCTGTGATCGACGGAAGGTCGTCTGGTGTAATTGGAAGCACGTTGAACCGGCAATCCAGAGGAAGCGGGTTCGAATCCCGTGACAACCGAAGTCTTTCGCAGTAGATTTTTTCTATGGTAAGCACATCTGTTACTACATTGTGGGATTAAAAATAAGATTAGGATGGCGATTTTTGATACTTTTTCTGTCACTATGGGGCAGTGAGATGGCAGAACTGTGCGTAAGGTCCAATGAACTGTCAAAATAAATACGCATATTTAATTTTCAATATTTTTAGGTTTATTTATTCTTAACACCATTACTTTAGGAATATTGTTTTCTAAAATAAAATAAAAAATTTCTCCAAGTCAATTCCCATGAAATTAACAAAGTTCTGGTAATTTTCTTTGGTACTCACCAGTGAGTTTGCGCTCCTGTTTTAAATCTCAATCTTCAGTTCGACGACGGTTTACTAATCGTAATCCAATACAATAAATATAGGGTGTTTTATTTACATTTCGTTAAATTGGGCAGGTTACTTGGGACATTAATAAAAGTTGCCTGGTATATCGCCTTTTGTTAATTTCGTAATTTTTTTTCTTTTCATACATAATAGTTGAAATGGCAGTGTGAGAGTACTTTAAGAATAAGATCTCAGGTGACTAACGGCACATGTCAAAATAAGTAACATTAGGATGTAATAAAGGTTGCAATACACTTTTTCAGTAATTAAACTTATTTTTTAATAACTCAACAGTAAGAGTTAAGATAGTAGTTTCATAGATAAATTGACTTTTTAGGGTTCCGTAGCCAAAATGGCAAAAACGGAACCCTTATAGATTCGTCATGTCCGTCTGTCCGTCTGTCACAGCCGATTTACTCGGAAACTATAAATGGTACAGTAACGAAATTTGGTGAGAGTATGTGTTGTATGAACCGCTACATGATTATGATACTAAATTGTAAAAAAAACCATTGGGGTGGGGGCCCTCCATACATGTAACTGAGGGATAGAAATTTTTTTGTTTTACATAAGCGTGTGGAGTATTAATAGAAAGGTCTTTGAAAATGATATGAAGGTTTATACATCACATTTTTATTTAAGCAAATCGTTTTCGAGATATCAGCTCTCAAAGTCTGAAAAATGTGTCCCCCCCCCCTCTATTTTTTGAACTACGCGATATAAAATTCTGAAAAAAATATATGTTATGCACATTAATAAACTCTATCGACGATTTTTGGTTTGATTAAATTATCTCCTATAGTTTTTGGGGTATGTTGATTTAACTGTATTTTTTAAATAATAAATTGATAATGGTACGGAACCCTTCGCGCGCGAGTCCGACTCGCACTTGGCCGGTTTTTTTTGACCTAAATAAGCTTCCCTTTAATTTAACGGGAAACAATAAAAACACGGTGTATAATAGAATTTCGATATATGTCGAATATTATGAATCTGACAGCTATTTGGACCTCATGTCTACGTGGCGCCGCCTGGGCAACAAAAAATATCTAAAAACCCTCTTGTTTTTGGTTTTTTCCTTGCTTTTATCGTAATTTTTCTTTTATCACATTGTGTTTTTTTAGTTTTTTGAAATTTTATTTAATAGTATTGCATATATTTTCATTTTATTTGCTTAATTAAGTGCGTACGATAACTTGTGTAATCAATATACCTCAATATTTCTCTAGCAGGAACGCGAGATTGACAAAATTAGACATCGACATAATTGTTATCGATAAGTCTTATTGTAGTCGATAAATAAATTTCATAGATAAAAAAATTGCCGTAGCTTAGAGATAAATTACACGAATGCAAATCATAACTTGTATTTAGTACCTATCAAAATTGCAAAGATTAATAAAATATACTCTAAAGCCATAGGAAATGATTAATATGAAATATAAGATATTTAGAACAAAGCCTAGATGGGTCATGTATTCCTTGGTTACCTGTTTTTGCGGAGTTAGCATTTTTATGAGAACAGGATGAACTCATCGATAGCAGTTATGTCGATGTTTGATTTTGTCAATCTCTCGTTCTTGCTAGAAAAATATCGAGGTATAGTAGTTAATCAAGTATTTTTTTATGTATTAATGATAAAAACCCCATTTTCTTCAGGAATGGCATGACATGGAACAAATGCAAGAAGACAATAATCGGATAAGGGATGAAATAGAAGCCCTTCGTAGTAAATACGACGCCCTTAAGAGATTCGCAGTTATGAAGAACATACCTCTACCGCCTGAACTAGAATTATTGCCTTAAGTACATTAATTGTAATTAATATAGACAATAGTTCGTTATTTTAGCATTATATTAAAGAAGCGATTTTCATGACGGTTTGAGAGGATTATTGATTTATGCGTCTATGGACTATAAGGAAATATGGAGATGTATAAATTAGTACATTACGAGATTACGACACAAGTGCGAAAAACATGAAATTCGAAACGAATGGCGATGTTTTAAAACACGACCGATAGGGAGTGTTTTAAATCGACACGAGTTACGAATTTCGTTTTTGCACGTGTCTCGTACGATGTTTTTTAGTACAGATGGCCCTCCGAAGTTTTGGACCTGACGTAAAATGACCCACTTCTCTCGCACTAGAGCCTAAATAGTACACCATCTGTACTAAAAATAGTATTTTATGCAACCCCAACTAATTAGGCTTCGCCCCAAATTTTTACCCACGCCACTCACCTTTTTTTGACCTCTCTTAAACAAGGGTTGCATAAAATACTATATCTTTTGTATGAGTTTGGCATAACTGCCTTTAGAATAAACTTTAGAATTCCATTAGATTTAATTCCGGCCCTTGAATAGAACAATTTTTGTACCTAATTATTTGTGATTAAAATAAAAATGGTGGTATGTTAGTTAAGGTAGATTAAGTATATTTTATTTATTTGAGATTAAACGTAAACATCTACCTGTTTCTTTTATTTCATCCATAAATTATGTAAGTGAATATTTCAATATCATTTCGTTTCGTAGCATGATTATGAAGACGACGGCCAGTTTTTGTAAAGATGTGTCCCCCACTTTTTATGGAGTTGAAATTATGATATTATACACGGTGCTCGTGGGCATTCCGAAATATTTTAATGCTGAATTCCTGAGCATATTTAGAGTATTTAATGTTATATAAAATTTCCTGGATTCGGCTTGGTTCCAGAGATAATTTAACCTTTTTTCGAAATAAGTTTTTCGACGTAATTCGTCATAAAACTTCTTTTTGTTTAGAATGCTACCACAATGTATTCTAATATTACCACACCTTTTGCCTGACAATCAAAAAATAAGAATGAACTTGACGAAAAAACCTGTCCCTAAAAAAAATCATTAAAAATTAATTTTAACAAATTGTTGTTATGATAAAAAGTCTTGGAAATGTTAAAAAGTATTCAAAAAGTAAAAAAAAAAGGAAATTTTTTTTTTGTGGAATTTGACATTAGGTCTCAATATTTTTTGTTTATTTTGATGTCTAGAATGCATAGTTAAAATCTTTCGAAATGCTCGCGAGCACCGTGTATATTGCTCTATTGGAGGATATGATTTCAACTCAGAATCGCGAGCTCTTTCGATCCTGAGGGTGCGGCTCCACTGAAGCGGAGCGGAGCGGAGCCGTGGGAGCTCGGCCAATGAGAGCGCATCACATTGTTCCGAATTCCAATTTGAAGAATGTAATTGGTCAATTTTACACAGCTCCGCGTCAGTGGAGCCGCACCCTGATAGGAGACAATTTTGCTCTCAAGGTTTTTTTGTCATTCCGTTACGCATTTTTCATACATTTTGTATGGCGGTCGTTGGAAAGTCCGAAAAATGTATGTACATTTCGGGATATTTTTTTCTCCTATTGGGATCGAAAGAGATCTCGATTCAGAATAATCTGCGACCTTATATAACATGGACGTCTAACGCCAGCTCAAAAATGCCCCCAAAATCAATTGTTCTATTGTGCCAAGATCAAGATGGGCACGGATAGCGTTTTTCTTAACACCGCGCATATTTCGGCGCAACACCTTTATAGAATATAGCCAATAAAAAGTTTGATGGACCAATCACAACTATTTTTAAATAGCGGTTTAAGTTTTTATGGATCGGCCTGTATGTACTAATTAATTCTGTAGATTAGGAGTTCGTGCACGTCGTTGCTATGATCTGTGATCGTTATTTATTATAAGAACCTACACTCTTTTCCAATACCTACTGAAATAGAAAAGATTTTAGCTAAAACCGGGACCCTATCTTGAATTTAATTATACGCCTCGTCCCTTAAAGGCCCTCTATGGAGCACTTCAGAGGCACTTGAATTAAATATTTACAGTATAGTAAAGGTATGAAGGGAATTTTATTGAGACTCGGTCATTTTAAGAGAGAAAAAGGGTAAATCGAGGGTTTCTAGGAAACTAAATTTTCGTCAAATGGCATATTGAAACCTGACGATGGAATTGCTTAATGAATCGCTTTAATATTTTCTTCGGTTACCGCGAGGATTACACACAAAATAAAACTATGAAAACGGATAAACTTAAATTAATTAGACATGTAAAACTTCTAGTCAATCATAATTTTATCAATCATCAAGGTTGGGCGGGAGACATCAAAATTAAAAAAAAAAGCTCTATGGTTTACTGTTCATCAGATATTTTTTTTAATTAGGTTGACAGCCATGTATTTCATTAAGTCTTGTATACACGAGGTGTCATAAATGGAAAAAAACGCACAGCGTGTAAACCCGAATGCGTTTACAGGGAATAGACAATATAGACTTATCTTGACATCTGTAAGGTAGGGGCTTAATGGTGTGTTCATGACCATGTAAATGACAAATAAAAGTACGGGAGTAGAAAAAATACAAAAAGTGGGTCGAAAAATATTTGCATGCTAATTT
Source organism: Thaumatotibia leucotreta (assembly GCA_025490895.1). Classification (NCBI taxonomy): domain Eukaryota; kingdom Metazoa; phylum Arthropoda; class Insecta; order Lepidoptera; family Tortricidae; genus Thaumatotibia; species Thaumatotibia leucotreta. Next base: position 22,562 of record JALPQI010011940.1, read on the forward strand.
AAGGGTTAAAAAGGTAGCCCTCGAATTTCTTCAAGTACCGAGACAAAATTAATATGTTCAAAGCTTCTCAATTCTTACAACGCAACGCAAGTATATAATTTCGCCAAATAAAGGACACTCATAAGCAAAAAATAACGGAAACAGAAGGAGCCGTAATAAATAAATAGGGGGAAAGAAATAAGTAATTTGTCTTTGCTTGCTCCAGTGCTTGTAAAACGCGAAAACTGTGGAGTTACAATAATTAACATTATTATTTTCTGTGTGGTTCTGACTGAAACTAAAAAATCTGATTTTATTTCGCTTTCATCATCATCAATATCACGGTTTACTAGTGGACGTAATGCGTAAGGACTTAGGTATTAGTAGGTAAAAACCTAAATCGCCGCGCTGGGCGAGGGGATTAGCGATCACAGTAGTGTGTCCACTATGATGACGCTGCTGCCCATCATTAATCTTAGGGAAAGTGCTATGAAAGAGACTGGTTTTGAAACGGACAAATTAAATTTACCGTGTTAGGAACCAAGTACCTAGTATTTTTGTTTATGCTTAGAAATAGCACGATTGGGTAATATAACGATTACACGTAATGGAAAATTTCGATTAAGTTTTGGACTATTGTTGAGAGCGATTGGACTATTGTTAGGTAGTTTTGAGCAATTCTCAAAAAATTTATACATTCGGATCACATCTTCGATACCTATTGATAATAATCGGTAATCTGGTAGAGTCAAAGATGCAAAATATCCCAGAAAGTCTGTTTGGTAACAAAAAAGGAATATTTCATACAAATATTTTGGGAAATGTAGTGGATCTCAGGGACCGGAACCGTTATTTTCTCCATACAAAAAAACGGTTCTTTTGTTTTTTTTTTCGTTCTTCGGTAGGTATATAAATTGTGAGTTCATCATCATCATCATCATCATCATCATTTCAGCCAAAAGACGTCCACTGCTGGACATAGGCCTCCCCCAATGATCGCCAATATGACCGGTTCTGCGCTGCTTGCCTCCAGCGGGTTCCCGCGACCTTGACCAGGTCGTCGGACCATCTTGTGGGAGGTCTGCCCACACTGCGTCTTCCGGTACGTGGTCGCCAGTCCAGCAGTTTCGGGCCCCATCGGCCATCTGATCTTCTGGCGATGTGCCCAGCCCACTGCCACTTGAGTCTGGCAATTCTGCGAGCAATGTCGGTTACTTCGGTCCTCTTGCGGATCTCCTCGTTTTTGATTCGATCACGCAAGGAAACTCCGAGCATTGCTCTCTCCATTGCCCTTTCAGTGACTTTGAGCTTTTTGATCAGGCCCATAGTGAGCGCCCACGTCTCCGTACCGTAAGTCATCACTGGCAACACACACTGGTCAAAGACTTTTGACTTAAGACACTGCGGTAAATTCGATGAGAAGATTTTTTGCAACTTCCCGAACGCTGCCCAGCCAAGTCGGATTCGACGATTTACCTCTTTCTCAAAGTTGGACCTACCTAACTGAACAGTTTGTCCCAGGTAGATATACTCGTCAACAACTTCGAGAGTAGAGCCTCCGACTGTAACGGGAGATGGTACTACTTGAGCATTGAACATGACTTTCGTCTTGTTCAAATTCATCTTCATACCAACTAGTCCGGAGGCTCTACTGAGGTCATCGAGCATTGCTCTGAGGTCTTCAACGGTCTCAGCCATAACGACTATGTCATATATATAGGCAAATCGAAGGTGCGTGATGTACTCGCCGTTTATATTGATGCCGCGTCTTTCCCACTCCATAACCTTAAAAACATCTTCCAGTGCAGCGGTGAACAGTTTTGGGGATATTACATCTCCTTGTCTGACACCCCGCTGCAGGAATCGGTTTCGAGTTTTGGTCTTGCAGGCGGACCGACATTGTGGCGTTTCTGTACAAGCACTTCAATACTTCGATGTACCGATAGTCGACTTGGCACCGCTGAAGAGACTGCAGCACAGCCCATATTTCGATCGAATCGAAGGCCTTTTCGTAGTCCACGAATGCAGGCAGGTTATATTCTTCCGTTTTCTGTATAACCTGCCGCAACGCATGTATGTGGTCTACGGTGCTGAAACCTTTTCGGAAACCAGCTTGTTCGGGAGGTTGGAAGTCATCCAGCCTACGTGCGAGACGGTTCGTGATGACTCTCGAGAACAACTTGTACACATGGCTGAGAAGTGAGATGGGCCTGTAATTTTTCAGTAGAGTGGTGTCACCCTTTTTGAAAAATAGCACCACCACACTCCTGCTCCAAGCTTTTGGCGTTATCCCTTCGTGAATGACAGAATTGAACAGCTTCTGAAGGGTTTTAAGAACCGGTTTACCACCTGCCTTCAGGAGTTCGGCTGTGATTCCGTCATCGCCCGGGGCCTTGCCATGTTTGAGTTGCTTGAGAGCCACACTAATCTCGTACAGGCTGACGTCCGGGATGTCTTCGGTATAGTGGCGGAGTAATTGTGAGTTAATGGAGTAATTTAAAAATATGATATTGTAAATTACATGATTGGCCGTGTGGTGACGGCAGAAAGAATACATTTGTCACCACCCCAACTCTTCCTGCGGGTGCTGTAAGAGTCGACTAAGGGATTGAAGTGTCACTGACCATATTTGATTAAAGATTGATGATGGGCAGCAGCGTCATCATAGTGGACACACTACTGCGATCGCCAATCCGCTTGCCCAGCGTGGCGATTATGGGCATTTACCTCCTAATGCGTCTATACGCATAGTTAATAGGAGAGGCCTACGTCCAGCAGTGGACTGTCATAGGCTGATGATGATGATGAAATTACATAAAATATTGAGCACTACATAAAGAGTACACAACATTTTAAAATATTGTGGGCTATTTCGAGGTTTTTGTAAAATACCGGTTTCGGTCCCTGGCTGGATCTTGCTCAGCATCATGGACTCTACCAGCCTACCAATTATTGTCAAATATCGAAGACGTGATCCAAATGTACAAACTTTTTGAAAAACGCTCTTTTACGGAATTTGAAAACCTTCCCAAGTGGGCAGATTTTTATTTTGTTGTAGTTTTCTAAAATTTTCCTAATTTGGATTTTTTTACATTTTTTCTAATCTAGTAACTGGAGTTCGAGGCCAAAGAATCTACGAAAATATTGCCACAACAATGAAATTTTCTTACAATAGTAAATCCTTATTTTCTGAAAACAGACGTTGAGATATGTTTTTTATTGGTAATTTTAATTCTTTCATTTATAGAAACAATATTATTTACTTATTTTCACGTAAATATAAGATATTCTAATAAAAACTTAATTATCCGCAATTATTAGTAACAAAGTTGGTATTGCGCTGGTATCACCTAAGGTGTTAAAAACATTTGGTACAGCAATTTAACTACACATAAATTAAAAGGTAGGTATGGTTAAATTACAAAGCAGTATAAGTACTATACCATACCTACTATTACTAAGCAGTTTTAACCCGTAATAAGGCAGGGGTGCCTTGTTACGGGTTAAAATTATGGAAAAGAAAGGTCATTGGGCATTTTGTTCGGGCATATGACCCACTGCGTACACAAACGAAATAGGGCTAGGAATGTAGGTAACTGTAAAAGCTACTGAGTGGTATGAGTCGCATTCTTGTAAGGCATGGGAGAATTGAGGAAAAAAATAAAAACTATTGTATAAACCTAATACTACTTACTATCGTGTTTTAGAGCATATGAACCACACATTTGCACAATGCCGACAGTCATAACCCTGTTAGCGTTATTTCGGCACCAGCCACAGTTCTATCGAGTCTAGGGTCCGCTTGGCAACCTAATCTTAAGATTTAACATAGCAGCGTATTTTTTGTGGAAACGACTGCCATTTGGCCTTCCAACCCAGAGGGAGAAACTAAGCTAGTTCTGAATATCAAGTGACATTTCGTACATAAGTTCCGAAAGACCAACATCTGCTACGCACTACGACCAGTAGGTCACAACCGTTTACGCAATTATACAATGCTGAAAGTAAAAACATCAAAAACACTATTTCGGATACAAAAAGTCGAATAACTTTTTTTTCCCGGTTGATACATACGAAAAAATTACATATTTAGAAAAGTGAGATTTAATTCTTTATTTTAAAGCTAGTTTGGTCTCTGTACGCGAAAAATCATAAAGCGGGTCAAAAACGCCCAATGACCTTTGGAATTGTAAAATGAAAGCATTTTTTGTATTTTATTTTTTATTTGTCTCCTTCATCACTTATCCTCCTGAGTCCTGGGTAAAAATCGAGTACACTCCCATAAAAGCCGAGAGGCCTTTATTACGCCATCAGTGTTGAGTCCTGAACTTACTGTCGCTTATTTTAAGTTAAAACTGCTTAGTAATAGTATAGTATAGTACTTATACTGCTTAGTAATTTAACCATACCTACTGTCTTAACAAATATGGCACGCTGGCGTATGTGTTCACTGGTAATTCAACTTCTTTTTAAAATAGGCTCTGAAACGTTGGCTCTTATCATTTTAAGTTCTTTACAAGAAAATTATGTCATATCAATGTTAGTTAAGAGAAAAGAAAAGTTTTTAGGTATTTAGGTACGTGTTTTTAAGAAAATACTAGTTGTGACAGCCATATTAAACAAAAAGGCGTACAAACATTACACAGGTACGTAATGTTTTTATTAGGAATTATTTTAAATAAATAAATTAAATAACAAAAAGGTTGTGGAAACCTGAAAACTTTATTTGACAATGACATAAGAGACTTTGACGGATTTGACAATAACGCATCTGTCGTAGTTTCGTTGGCCTCGAACTCCAATTACTGGTATACTCAGAATCGTGAGCTCTTTCGATCCTCATCAGAAAAAAGTGTCACGAAAATTCCATAAATTTTTTGTCTTCCAGTGAGTTACGGTCGAAAAAAGTGTACCTACGTAAAATAGTTTTCATCCGTGCGGTGACGGAGTAAGAATACAAAAATCACCGCCCCTCTCTCCCCGTGGGTGTCGTAGGAGTCGACTAAGGGAAATACTGAGTATCCAGCTTCTCAGCCGGTGGTAGGGTATTTTTACTAGTACCCGCCTGGTTGGCTACCACCGTACATTCGGTGTAAACGCCCGTGAAATGACTTACCTTCGTGTTTGCCGTGTTTCGGGGTCAGCCGGTGTATTTACCAGCATCTAGCGGGCCAGCAAGGCGGTGGCAACTAACAGGTTACTGATTGTCTCCTGTTCGTTGCCGCCGCGATTTGGGCTCTACTTTTCACTTACGATCAGGTGGAGTGGAGCCACTTTGTTGTGCCAACGTTATTTTTATTGGGTCGGCAACGCGCATGTGACACCCTGAGGTTGCAGGCGCCCATAGGCTACGGTGACTGCTTTCCATCAGGCGGGCCGTATGCTTGTTTGCCACCGACGTGGTATAAAAAAAAATAGTAACTCAATGGATTTTTTTAGGACACTTTTTTTCTATCAGGATCGAAAGAAGTCGTGATTATGAGTAGAAAATTGAAAAAAAAAGTTCAAATTTGGATAATTTCATAAAACTACAACAAAACAAAAATCCTCCCAAGTTCGCAGTTACCGCGCTCCCGAGCACAAATAACAAATGACTCCAAGCAGCCATTGTGAAAATATTAATTAATTTCCCCAAAATTGGAAGGCATGTGTTTTGCATTTACTCCCGAATTGAACAACTGGGTTACTGAGATGAAAACGGGTTTTTAGTCGGATGGAATCGTGTTAGAATATAATAAAGAAATATCTGTAACATTTTACATAATGATATACCTGGGTAAGGCCGCGGATTTTGACGAATTCGGAGCTTAAAATTTGTCTTGCTCATAAAACAAAACTGACAACATCTAGAGAACTCCGATCAATTTTAAAATATTCCCCTATGCTCAGTTACATGTAATCAAATGAAATAGCTAGTTTAGCTCTTTTTTTTAAATTAATAAATAAATATTTCTGCCAAAAACGTAACATAAGTCGAGTAATTTTTTCGACTACGAGTACTTGAAACCTTTTTTTTTCATATTATTAGACTTGTCAGCATTAAATGTTTGATTTTAAACCAAATTAGAATGATAAACGATTGCTTCGTTCATTAAGGACTTATGATATGAGAACAATTTTACTGTTTTCTTTCCCTTTACTTTTTGGGTCACCAATTCCAAACTTACGTTACGATACTTTCGTAACGCTTTTTTAAGGTCATATTTAAGCCAATGTTGGTAGAAATTTGTTTATCGACACTAGGAACTCTTATTCTAGTAGGGCAACACGCATAGGCACACTCACTCCCATTAATTCGTTAACAAATGGTTGTCACAGTGCACGCGGCGAAAGTTTTAGCAAAAAACGTCTAAAGTGGTAGTGTGATTTTTACGGTAAGTAGTGATTATTATTAAACGGCTGTTTTTTCATACGAAAGGGTTTAGTTTCAAACGTCAGTAGCATGTATTATTATGTTCAGATTGCAATTATTTACCAAGATAATCAACCTTTTTTCAAATATACGTTACACTTATGTTACGAATACGTTACATTTTTACAAAACGTAACGTATTTTTTATGTTACGTAACGAAAATATGTGGTAAAGGGAAGTGCACACAGAAATTTACTGATTTCAATGAGTTTTATTAGATTTTGAATGACAGCATACTGTAACAAGTGTTTGCGAAACAAATCAAATTATTTTGTTATTTAGGTATTTTGATTTGCGTTTTTTTAAGTAATTCGCTTTTTCCAGTGGGTAATTTTACCCCCCTAGGGCTAATAAAATACAGTATAATTTATTAACGCGTTTAATAGTGTTAATTAATAACAGTTCAATTTCCATTTAAGCATTTATGGTAATTTATTTAGTTTATTTCGTTCCAAAGATTATGGCATTAAAACATTTATAAATACTGTTAATTTAAGTAATTACTAAGTATGAGACATTACATTTTATGGGTTGATTATTATATCTGATTAAAACAACTATTTAGTGATAAAAATATGTTATTTTTTACGACCTTTATTTAATCAGAGTTCATACCAGTATGAGCTGAGCTTTATAGTAACTTTCGTTGCGTTTTATGGTAACGTAACGTATTTTTTTTATGTTATGTCTGTGTCACATTCGTCAAAATCCGCGGCCTTATCCACCTATTGACATACCTACAAACAAATGTAAAATTTTGTATTATTTCATAACATAAACATGCACTTTTAGAACACAATATTGGTTTTATCACCAACTTAAAACCTTAACCCTAAATGCATGGTGTACCTCTACGATGTATCGTACAGTATAACCAAAACGTAGTTGGTGTTTGAAAACTAGATATATGTATAATTATTTTGCAAGGAAATTTAATGAACTTTCAAACTTACTACCTAACTGATTCTTTGGCGTAACTGTATTAATAAAAACTTACATGTATTATAAGCAAGATGGCGGAAATTTGTTTTCGTTGCGTTTGTTTAGTGGTTTTTTAACTAAATAAGAAATTATTTTTTTATTGTGGTTTTGCAATTTATAGCATAACAATTTTACAATTACTGAACTTAATATACTTCTGAATTTAAAAGTAAATAATATTTACATTTTTTATCATGTACGATTTTACGAAAAATGCTTAATGTAGGTATGATGTATCGAAATTTTGATTAGTACAAATTCCACCCAAAATATGCCCATAGTTTTTTTCGTGCATGCGACGCCATTTGGTATGCACATTTTGTTTTTGGAACGAAAAGAAAAAAATATGCATTTAAAGGTTAAACCACATACAACAACCAAAAAAAACACATCGCCTAGCAACGCCAACAGACCTACAAAATGCTCTCTAGCATTTAAAAATTTCCTACATATTCTATTTAATGCCTTCTGGTTTGAGACTAGCACAGGAATATTGTCATCAAGCAAACCTATGTTTTCGTGAATCTCTCCGCGGAGTCCGCAGCCCGTGTCGCTTCTCTAGTGCGCCGCTGTGTGCCCAAGCCTGTTTGACATATGTCAACTAGTCAACAACGAAAATGTTTATTTACATTTTTTTACACATCTAGCTACATTGGACTGTGATTTACTGATATTCAATTATCAAAGTACTACGACGAATGTGCTCGCCTATTGTACGTCTTTATATCTAGTACTTTGTTGATATACCCATCTGTGCATCTTCGCCCTACGCTTCTACAATTGCAGCAGATATACAGTGCCCACGCGTGTTGACGATTTGTGTATTTTTATGATCTTTATACTGTGTTTAGTTAGTTTAGTTTTAATTGTAGCCTATTTTATGAGTAGCCCTATTCGTGCACCGTGCCCACACTGCACAGGATCAACCAAACAATACATTGTTCCCCGAGGTCTCCAAATACACATCGGCCATGCTCACAAAGATGTTGCCCAGCAAGGCAACCCCACAGGTGCTCCTAATGTCCTACCCATTGCTTCGCAGGCAGCCCCTAACACTGATGCAAGCATCTCTCAACCTCAAAATAATAGCTTAGAAGATCTGCCATTCCTGAAAGCTAATGTACGTGTGCTAAAACACATTCCAAAGGGTGCCAGGCACCTTGCCGCAGGTAAACTTTGCGAAATAATGGAAAATTGCGTACGTAATAACAGTGTTCACGATTGGTTTACCTTATTGTCATTTTCGTACTCTGCCCTGAGAGTACCAGAAAACAAGGTGGACCGATCTTTAACAAGTAAAGTTAAAGAAAATATAGACAATTCAAACTTATATTTTCCTGAAGAAACCGTAAGCCATAAATTAAACCAAAAATATGTAACCATTGAACATAAAGTCCATGACGGTGATTTTAGGGGCGCGGTCCGCCTGCTCCTTTCAGATTCTTCGCTTGCACCTACAAATGCAGACACATTAGCCTCCTTACACGAAAAACATCCATGCCCGTCAAGACAGCTCGATTTGCCTCCAGAGCCAGACCGTAATAGTGCCTTTTTGTCCGTGACCCCAGTTGAAGTACAACGAGCTATACACTCATTTTACAATGGCTCTGCGGCTGGACTAGACGGTTTACGTCCGCAACACTTAAAAGAACTTACATCCCAATCTGCAGGCAATAATGGCACCCGATTATTAGAGTCCCTCACCCATCTATGCAATTTCTTGTTAAGGGGCATGCTTAACCTACAAGTAAGGCCATACCTATACGGTGCGTCTCTATGTGCTCTTTCGAAAAAGGACGGCGGTATACGGCCAATCGCAGTAGGTAGTGTAATCCGACGTCTCACTGCCAAGCTAGGTTGTTACGCAGTCAGGGATTCAATGTCACAGTACTTACAGCCAAAACAAATAGGCTTCGGAACAACCAAAGGCTGTGAGGCAGCTATTCATGCCACTCGCTCCTTTGTTCTGAATAATATTAACACTGATGGTGCTCTCATCAAGATCGATTTAAAAAATGCTTTTAATTGTGTTGAGAGGGACATAATTTTAAAAGAGGTCCTTGAACTAGCACCGCCTCTCTACCCTTTTTTATATCAATGCTATTCGGACGCTACTAACCTTTACCTTAAAGACAATTTAATACTATCACAAGTCGGAGCCCAACAGGGCGATCCTTTGGGTCCTCTTATTTTCTGTTTAGCTATACATAAGGTCATTACCTCCCTAAATTCTCCGCTTAACGTGTGGTATCTAGATGATGGTACCATCGGTGGAAAGCCCGAAGATATAATTGAGGACTTAAAAAAGCTTATACCCGCGTTAAAAGAGCTCGGCCTCGAGTTAAACACCGCAAAATGTGAGCTCTTTTCCGCCGTACCTATACCAGCTTCATCCCTGTTAGCCCTCGAAAATTTGTTGCCCGGCATTAAAAAACTTGACAGAGCATCCCTTTCTTTATTAGGAGCACCTA